>JAQFYP010000774.1:0-19543 GCA_034694865.1 Bilobella braunerae | reverse complement strand
TTGCCTGAGAGTACAGTGACTTCAACACTCGCACAAATTTACTAGATACTCCACAACTAGAGAGAGTGTTCCATAGCTTTCACATAGTATTCACTTCAAACGGAAACAGGAGCAAAACTTAAGTGTGGACTTAAGTGTACCAATAATGAAAAATCATGTTTAGAAAAACCAACTTTTACTTTTCTAGACAATTTAGAACAACTTTTTGAAAGAGTGATTGGCAGGCGGGAGTGGGAAAGAAAGTTGAAAGTAGATACCTGGGAAAGAAAGTTGAAAGTAGATACCTGGGAAAGAAAGTTGAAAGTAGATACCTGGGAAAGAAAAATCGACATTTTACAACCGTGAAAGTTTCAATTAAAAGCAACAACATTGTTTTCAAAAAAATCATTGGGAAACACTGCAGCATAGCTTCAGAATTTTCAAATAGGAAAATCTGTTTGTTAAACTTTTTTTTGAATTTGCTTTTACGGTCCTTCGGGTAGTGTGAACTAAACGTTGCAAAAAGTTCCCTGTGTCAATTCCCAGATTTTTATTATTCAACTTTTTGATGAGTACAATATTATTTATTATTTTCCAAATTATAATTTATTTAAAAAAAAAATATACATGGTACATATATGTAAAAAAAATATGTACCGTGCTCCCATTTAATAATTAAAATGAATTTTTATTCAATATGTTCCTCTCAGAATGTACAGAATGGCATTAAGTTGAAAGTTGTGGGGGAATCTCGATACTTAAGAATCGCACGGTACATATGGTGATAAAATTCCCTACCAGCAACATTTTTACTTTAACAACTTTTCAACGTAAGAGTGTCATTATTTCTGGAAGTAATTTGTCTTAAGTGCAAAAATAATTGCAAAAGATTGCAAAAATTGCGAAGAGCTCGTTAAAGCTATGAATGAGGTGAAATTGCGAAATTCTGCTTTTGTACTGATGGTGAGTTATTCTTTGTATTTTGCATTTACGTTTACGTTGATTGGCATGAGAGCGGGTGTACTTTTGACAGTTCGTGAATTAAGCTGTTTATAAAAAACCGCCCTTTCCTTTGCGTGTCTGCAAAAGGAAGCACTTGACCCCTCACCACCGTTAAGTGGTTCAAAGAGTTTTTATTTAGAAAATGTAGTTAAAACGGTTTCCGTTGGTTTAGCACCTATTTGCATGTTGGCTCTCGAAGGAGGGGCTTTCGTTTAGCGCCGATGCAAGGGCGGGGGCGAAAGCCATGACAGTTGATGGGGCCCTTGTAAATCAGAGAGGCCCTTCACTTTCACTTTCTGGGCCCTTCATTTCGGCCTACAATTTAGGGCCTCAATCCTTTCCCAAGGGAACCCTCCCATTCTCTCAAAAGAGGGTTTATAATTAAACAAGGTCCATCATCAGCGGCGGTTGATTTTGAAAACAGCTTGTAAAGGGGCCCAACGCATATTTGAAAATTAGGCGCTTTTCGAAGTTGAAAGTTGAAATTTGAAAATTGGTCTTCAAAAATCGGCTAATCCTTTAAGTTTTAGACAAAGGAAGAGAAGGACCAAAAATTTGGTTTTGAAAGAGGGACAGTAAGTACCTTCATTAGTTTTCAAAGGTAAAACAAAAGCACACCAAAAAATGCTAAAATTTGAATTTTTGTATGCTTCGATGAAAAGTAAAAAAAAATCTTTACATTTCATAATTTGCATAAGTGCTCACTATTTCCACTTGTTTGCTAAACTGTGTATGACACTTAACAATGGGGAAATGGTATTGTTCTGACATCATGCTAATTTATGGGCCATAATGTTGTACAGAGCGTTTTACGCCGTTCGTTTGTGTGTGGTCTGACTAACAGTTCCTTGAGTGTTCTTGACATTGAGACAAGAAGAGGTGAGATGCGTTCTGGAAGAAGCCGCACGTCAAAATTTATTTACTCAAAAGTAGCACAGGTTTTTAGAGATTAGACAATATGCTCTTCTTTGAATCTTAGAATTAAAAATGAAGCGAAACGTCGGGCTTTGAAAATGCATATTTAAGGATTTTTTTTGGAAAAAAGTGCCTGGTATTTGTTGGGTATTAAAACATAATTTCTAGAACAAATTTTCTTTAGAATTCAGTTGTTTGACTCGACTTCTGTAAAAGAAAATTACTACTCATTCAGAAGAACATGATACCGTATATATTGTAGTTAGCTAAAGGCAAGATTCTTTGGAAACTAAAATACAATAAACGCTTAAGCGTTTGTTTTTGGCTAAAGGTACCTATACCTATACCTATAATTTGCAACTAGTGTCAAAACGACACAAAATTGAAGTGATTTTTAAGAACCTTGAAAATCATGAAACAACTTGATGAATCTGCTCAAAATATACCGTGCGATTCGAAATTACTGTTATAATTTGTGACAGCTACTGATTAATAAAATATTCCGTGCAATTTAGAATTACTGTTTTAATTTGTGAATGCTACTGATTAATAAAATAAACCGTACAATTCAAAAATACTGTTTTAATTGCTGAAAGCTGATGATTAATAAAATTCAAACTTAGTTCAAAATATTTTATGTTTCTTAAAATTACAGCACAGCAATATTTCGGATAACATTTTCAAAAGTGACATGTTTTCTGAAGCATGATGCAATAATGTAGGCACTGCAGTGACAATCCTTGAGTGGGAGCTTTTAAAGTCTATGGGCCCTTGGTGGCGACGATGTCATTTTCAGTGTCATCGCGACTCCGCGTCATGGGCCCTTTGGGAGAAGGCAGAGGGACTTGAAGCAATTCCATTTCCTTGAAACATGAAATTGTGCTGCGTCATTAGGGATACTGTGGAGGTCCCTTGGACTATTTTTTTGAAATTGTTGGTTAGATATGTATCAAATGTAAAGTGTCATGTCCTAATGGTCCTGACACACTGACAATGACAGTTGACGTTGACAGGGGATGAAGTTACAGGCTTTTGTTAAAATAAGGACTTCAAATTGTAATATTAATTAATGAACAATTTAATTAATCACTGAAATACAGCAATAGATCTAGCAAATATCGGACCAAAATTTAGAAACTTTTCGAAAAAAAAAATCGCGGTCGTTGAATTTCCAAAATTTGTTATTCCAGCAGGACACTTTATTTTGGATAGTTTGAAATTAGGTGCACATAAAATGCTTTGGAAACCGCTTAAGGGCTCTCCTAAGTACTCTCTTTCATTCTATGGAACCTTTTGAGGACTCAAAAGAATAGCTTAAGATCTAAGACAATAATCGCTTTCTTTGTTCATTTTTCAACTGTGCTTTGATCCATTTTCCCAGAGTTTCGATGAAAGGGCCACTTCAACATGTGTCCAAGGTATTTTTAGGGGCTTGTCATCTTTGCGCTGTTGTGGCCCTTTGTTTTTGGTGGGAGGACTTAAACTGACAGTAAGGGCTTCAATGTAGGTTGCCACAAATGTCTTACCTTAATCGCTGCCAATTAGCTGAGAAACAAGACCAAAATGGGCATGCTCATGTTGGTGGAATGCCGCTGCGTCTTTGAATCTTTTTGAATGTCCGTACCAGGACCAGTATCAGTTTTGAATCCTAAGAAATCAAGGTTGGAACATTCGCATTCATCAATTTAATTTTAAGATTAACCTAAACGCCATCTAAAAATATGATAATATAAATCATCCTAATTATTAGTCTAGCTAATGTTGCTTAGAGTTTTCGGTCTCAAGAAGCGTGTTCTTTATTTAAAAAGTATAAATTATTCAAGAAACGCACGATACAAGATCGGAGTGCGTTTGAGTACAATTTTAAAATTTTTAAATTAAGAAAAAATGTTTGTACTGCTGACGTTCTGACAGGGGAACCCAATTAACCAATGTCAAATGGAAATAGTAGTAGTTTAGTTTTTTTTTAAATTCTATAGCCAAAAGGCGTTTAAAAAAAATAATTACATTTAGAACACAAAACCTACTTCTCGCCTGGAAGTCTATTTAGAACAAACTAGCAATTATATCAGAGCGCATGACTCCCAAGACAAAGTTAATCAAAACCAAGGATAAATAACTCATCACATTTCCAAAAGTGAAGGGAGAATTTAAAAATAAACCGCCCATTTCTTCATCTCCTGTCATCCGTTTCAGACCGTCAAAATTTTAATAAAATGAAACTGAAAATTGTTTACTTGTTTCGTTAGTCGTTAGTAATGAAAGTTCAATTATTCAAGTTTTGAATCTTGAAAAATTCTACTTTTAGTTATTCTGGACTCATTTTAAGGACAATAAATTAATGAGCCAATTTAAGATTCTAGTAGCATTTCCGTTTTTGAGTTGTATTTCGCGGTGATGCCCAAAAAGGCTTTCGATGACGTTGACTTGTCTTTGCGTCATTTTTCTATTGCTAATCAATTTGACGCAGACAAATGGCAAGCGTTTTAAGTTTGAAAGCTGCTTGTTGTCGCAGTCGCTAAGGCAAACAGCCCATCGTCAATGAGCCTCATTAAGGCAGGAGACAACATTTCAAAATCATTCGATGTCAAGTCAGAATTTAATGTTATTTGACAATTGTAATAGGAAAAGGAACAGGTCATGAATAAGATCTTTCAATCACGTAACCTTAAAAATTTATTTGTCCAGCATCCAGCATCATCCAGCCGATCTCGGATGCTGGACAATGACAATTGAATTATGCTGGACAGAATTTTATGGAGCTGGAAACTTTTCCAGAAGTTTTTTTTAGAAGGATTTCTAGAATAGATTCTAGAAGAATATTTTTTTTAGCAACTAACGGCGTGAATTAATAACTGAAAGGTAAAGTGTAAATACAACAGTTTTTCCACTGTAAAAGAAAAAAATATTTGGCATGTTGTGACCGCAAAGCTTTCACTTGAGAGTGAGAGTTCATAAACATGAAGAAACAATCTATACTTTTTATGTTTTTTTTTTAATTTTGTGAAAATTTTGGACGAACGAAATAAAGACGAACACCAATTTGGCTTGTGCGTTACAATTTCTCACACTGCAAAATGTAGTTATTTGCCCAGAAGCCACCCACGACATGTCTGGGTCATTGAGGTTGTCAATTCTGGGTAATTGTAGCCAAGGCGGTTATTCAAGTGCAATATTTGTCCCCTATTTGTAAACTGCGTCATAAACGCCAATCGTTTATCGCTTTATTGATGTAGTTCAGTTTTGTATTTATGACGCTGACCTCACGGTAAGCAGCGTCTTGGGAGAGCGAACTGCTAATTGAGAGATTCAAATTTTAAGAAAATACCTCTTACAATCAAAAGTAATTTTTTTTTATAAAGTGAAATGAAACTTGTAATTATATTTTTTCCTTTACATAATTATCGCTAATTGTAATTAAGTAACTTTAAAGCCACAGTTTAAAGCGTTTAAAGTGGTCGAAATTTATGGTTTGCTATATCAATTTGTCTAAAATTATGCACTTAATTTTATGGTAATAAAATCAATTATTAAATCAAGTCATTAAACCTTAGTTTCTAATCTCAGAAACAAGAAAATTGAAACATTTTGTTCAGAAAAGATAGCTGAAGTTGAACTAGTTAGATGAAATTATTTCAAGGAGGAAAAATATTTTTTACAGATGTTGCTTAATGGTTTATTCTCACCGACGAAACCTTTTCTGAATACTAATTAGCATGTTTTTGCCTTCCAAAATTCTTAAAAACCAACAATGCGTCTCTTTAGGACCATATTATATGGCTAAAACAATGAGTTATCTCCCGTTTACAATTACCTGTACCATAAAAATGCAGGGAAGTAGTAGACAACAATTTTGGTAGTAAACAAAATAAAATGAATAAGTGGAATTTTATGTTATTGGTCTCTGGGACCAACCCACACTTTGTTCATATGAACACAAACTAGGTTTAATGAACAATTAACTTACGGGTGACGGTTTGAAATTTACCTTAATAATAAATAATAACTCCATTTTTTTTTCAAACACACATTTTTTAAAGCAAAAGCATATTTGGAACACAATGCAAATTTTTGAAGCGTCTCAAACTATTTAAAAGTTACAATTTCCAGTAGAAAACTTGCTGGATTTTTGAACAAATATACTCTAAATTATTTTTTGGTAGATAGTGCGACACTGGAAGTTTTCCGTTTTGATTTTAATTCACGGAAATTTTGTTTATTGTTCTACACTTTTATTGTTATTGTTCTATTGTGCGTAGGTTTGTTTAGTGGTATTAGTGGTATGACTCACATGGTAGTGACAATTGACACTTATCTGAAAGTGATAGTTTGACAGTGACAATTACTAAAGTGTCAGTCACGTGCCTTTTGGTCCTCGGAAGGGTTCCTCCCATTCTTCAACTCATTTTCAAAGATTGTTCGCACAATCTCTCAAATCTGTTTCGAGGAAAGTCATCTGCACCTAATTTGATTTTAAAGTTTTGATGCATCTAAAAATATCGTTCTGTTTTTGATTTGATTATACATGCATGGTTGCGGAGTCATTGTACAGCGAATTTGCATACTGCAGCCTTCTTTTCTCAAAGTGAGTAATGATTTAGAAGTCAAAGTTGAACTGTAAATACAATTATATTGGGCCTTGAATTATTTGAAGCACTACCAAACGTATCTTCTTGTATATAAAAGCGTCATTTTAATAGCTGTATGTTTGGCTATTTTATATATGAAAGTCAAAAAATTTTGTGCTAGGATTTTTGCTTTAATCTTTGGTTAATCGTGTTCTAGGATATGGACGGGCTTTTTTGGCTAGCCTCAAGTCGATTAACTGTACATATAGTTACCGAACAGTTCAGTGTAGCCATCCTGTAATTGCGATAATCGTTGTGCACTTCTCGCACATTCGCATTTCGCACAACTCACAATAGTCAACGGGAAACTTACGATAGTAAACAAGCAACTAACGATAGTAAACGTGCAACAACGTGTCACAATAATTTCAGGTACGCAGTTAATTTTTAAAAGAAAATTGAGCTTAGATAAAGTAAATGTAAGGAAGTAAATGTCTTGTTTTCTTACAATGTTAGTTTAATGTTTTGAAAAGTTTTATATGAATGCAGGAAGTTGGAATTGAAGTGAGGTCCTTAAAGTGGGGACTTAAGAGACTAAAAACCTAATTGATGATCGCCCTGAAGACCACCATAACATAACCGTGTTGAGTAGCATGATTCTCGTATCATCTATTAATTAACTCCATTTCTAAATAGAATTATTTCAACTAGCTTGCTCGCGCAGGTAGCAGCCCGAGAGCGTTAAAAGTTCTTAAAATAAACTTCCATGCAATTTCTTGACAACATGTACAAATTAACTGCTTTGTGGAATTTAGAACTTGAGCCCTTAAGGGGTTCTATTGGTTGGCAATTTCCTACTGAAAGTTTGCAAATTCAAACCACATTGCTAGGTGAAGTGGCAAACGTTTTTTTTCACATAAACATAAAATTTACCCTGCGCGACAAATGATAGCTCAGCAGGATATTCCCGATGATAAAGCGAGATTGGACGGCGATTTGTGGCCCTTAAAAAGTACCATTAAGTGGGCGCAAGGTTCTACCTTGTCAACCACTTCTATACTCTATATCACGTTCTAAGCAATGAAACTTGAATTATGCTCCCCGGCAACTTATGGTGTTCAAATACTACGTCGAAGTTAAAACATTTCCAGCGCACTAGACCTATTAATAATATCACGGTATCACACATTTTGTAGTGTTAAATTTTATTTAAATATTTAAATTCAAGGTTACTACAATAATGCAACATTTTTTTTGCACAAAATAAATTACTCAATAGATCACAAAATTGTTGTTTTAAAACACAAATTGAAGGACCAAGGGTTCCAATTGCTTTTAATTTGAATTCTGAAGCAAATTTTTACAAGTCACATAAGAAAAAATTCTTTACAGATGCCCTAATTGCCTTATTTTTTCTGCGCGCCCGTCCGTCCCTGTTTTGTAATAGCACTTTAAATCAAAAACCAGCTCCCATACATTGAACATTAAAGCATTTAAAACTAAAATCCGCTGTCATGGGAGTATGACCGATAGATGGGCCCAAACACCAAATTTTTTTTTGGTTTTTGCTAGTTACTTATTAAATATCGTTTTTATGGGCGTACACTTTGATTTGCCAACGAACGGTTATGCGTCCGCAACAAAAACGAGTCTACGCGCTCATATTCTTTCAAATGAACTGTACTAAAGCACTTCCAACCGTATTCAATCACCAACACCAATAGATGGACCTTTTAACAAATTTATTTAGAAAACACGAATCAATGGCTTAATAAGCATTAGGGATGACTGACTAGCCAAACAAGCCGTCCTAGGCCGTACTTTATTATTATTACTTTATTAAATCTAATGGAAAGGCGTCGCCGTGCGACACTCACGTGGTCTTGAGGGGTAACAAGTGGCAACCAACGCCGTCATGAGCTTCTCATAAAAAGGCGACGTAAAGTGACCGGAGGCGACTAATCGCCATCTGACGCACCGTGTGGCTTCTTGAGACTTAAAAAGATTTTTACCTGTAAAGTTGACTTTGTTGTAACAGGAAGGTCACAAGCTTCAAACTGCATTTTGAAAAAAATATATATAAATAAATTAAACAAAAGGTGGTTAAAAAATCAAAATCTTTAAAAAATCTCTAAAACCCTGGTTCTCTAGAATATTCACATATTTCATATTTTTTTTTAAATATGACATAAAAATCGTTTGTTTTATAAATTAGACAGTTCGCTGTTCTGAAAAGCTTTGAAATCGAATTCAAATTCCAAACCCCAATTCGAAATCATTTTTCTAGATCCATGTCATTTTTAAAAAGTTTTAAAAATTGCAATATTTTAAAAACATTCTTAAAATTCTACTATTTGTAGAGCCTTAAGGGAGCATCTGTCTCTTAAGAGCCCTTGAACTATTCCAAGTGTAAATGAAAGGTGCGTCTTTAAATGGTGGTCGAGAATTCACTTGTGATTTGCTGTCAGCCTCATTTGAAAGGGTTAGAGTTCCAGGGCTTTCAAAGTGGCAATCTGGAAACAAAACAAGGTATCTATTTCAAAAGAAATATGATCAAAACTTAAGTGTAGCAATAATGAAAAAAACTTACTTTTGCTTTTCTCAACAATTTAGAACAACTTTTGAAAATTAATTGGCAGTCGGGAGTGTGATAGAAAGTTGAAATTGGAAACCTGGAAAAGAAATCATATTTTGAACAAAGCATTTTTAAACGAGAAAGCAAAAAGCTTTTGGTTTTAAAACAAGCCTACATTCGAAATCCGGTCAAAGTCATCAAGCTCTATCTCATCTAATATTCACAACTTATTACCTTTCACTTGTTAACGAATTTCGAACGGCGATCTTGTTCTAAAAAGCTTCTGGAAAGGTATTTCTACAATTTGAGCGTCCTAAACAAAATTATAATTTTTACGCAAATTTTCAGAACTGTAAAAGTTAGCTAAAGTCTCCGCTGTTAATTTTCACACTTTTATCATTCGACTTTTTAACATATACATTTTTTTTTATTTAAAAAAAAAATTCTTCTAATACTTCTAAAAATATGTACCGTGCTGCCTTTCAAAAATACTAGTTCAGTTTCAGTTTTTCAATTTGTTGCTCTCAGAATGTGCAAATAGTTTTGTTCGGAAAGCTTTTAGAACTCTGTTACTTTTGAAACGCACGGAACACATTACAGTAATATTCACTACACGTGACGTTTATTTTTTATTTTCAACTTACGTTTGTCCTTTTTTCTGGAATTATACCTCATTTTGCCCTCATTTTAGTGCAAAGTACTTGCAAACAATTTATTAAAAAAAATTGCAAAAAGCTCATAAAGTTGAATAAGGTGAAAGAGCGGAATTCTGCTTTATTGAGTTATGCTTTGTGCTTTGCATTTGCGTTAAGTTGATTGGCATGAAAGCGAGTGAATTTCTGACAGTTTGTGAAGTAATCTGTTTAAGAAAAAAAAATTGCGTGTCTGCAAAATGAAGCACTTGAGCCCTTGCCACCGTTAAGTGGTTCAAAGCGTTTTTTTTTTTTTAGAAAATTTGGTTAGCACGGCTTCAGTTGATTCAGCACCTATTTGCATGTTGGCTCTCAAAAGAGGGGGTGTAGCGCAGATGCAAGGGTGGTGGCGAAGGCAACCACCAAAAGGGAACTCTCCCATTTAAGAAAAGCTTTTCCAAGTAAAGAATGTCCATCCTCAGTGGCGGTTGATTTTTAAAACAACTTGCAAAGGGCCCTAATGTCCATTTGAGAATTAGGCGTTTTTCAAAGTCAGGATTTAAGAAAAAAAAGTTTTCAAAAACTGATTTCTGTTAAAGAAAAAAGAAAAACATCGCCAAATCATTTTAGCTTTAGACAAAAGAATAGCGGACCACAAAAAGTGGGATTCAAAAAGGACCCTTAAGTACCCAATCGGTTCGACGAGAAACCGCTAAATGTTGATTTTTTAATTGATTTCGATTAAATAGAGTTTACAAAAATGCTCGAAAATGTCCGCTTAGTTAATAAACTGCAATTGAATGACACCGTGACACTTGACATGCAGAAAATGGCAATGTTCTGACATATTATGTTAATTTTTGAGCTATAGTTTATACAGAGCGTTTTGCATCGTGCGTTTGCGTGTGGTCGGACCTAACAGTTCTTTGATTGTTTTTGACATTGAGACAAGGAAGGTTAGAGTCGTTCTGGAAGAAGACGTAACGTCAAAATTTATTTTCGCAAAAGTTGCGCAGATCTCTAGAGATTGGGCAATATCCTCTTTGCATTTTTGAGTACAAAATGTAGCAAAACGTCAGGCGTGCATACTGCATATTTAAGTACATTACGCTTTTATAGCATTATACTTAGAACAAGCGTTTTATGTTAAAAACAGTGGTACTTTACAAAAATAAATTAATATATTTCTCGGATAGTTAGCTAAAACCACCTTTTGTTCGTAAACATAATTTGCATAATTTGCGTAGAAATCATTGTGTCAAAACGACACAAGCGTCATTTTTACTAAACTTGAAAATAGGCGCATGGAACTATGAAAAAACTGCTAAAATATACCGTGCAATTCAAAATTGTTGTTTAAACTTTTTGAAATGTTAAAGTTGAAAAGTTAAACAAAAACAAATAATATTGGAAAATATTATTTTTTTTTAAATCACACATAAGCCTACAGAAAACATTTTCAAAAATGACGATTATTGTGATCAACGGAATAGCCGTGAGGAGCCTTGAGTTTGGTCCTTAAAGTTTATGGGCCCTTGATGGCGTCGACGTCATTTTTAGTGTCATTGCGTCTCCGCGTTCCTTTTGCGTCATGGGTCCTTGGCGAAAGGCAGGAAGCAATTCCATTTTTTTGAAACTTGAAATTGTGCTGCGTCATTAAGGGTATTGCGGAGGGCCCTTGGAGCATCTTCTGAAATTGTTGGTTATATAAGGCCTCAAGTATCCAATGTAACGTGTCATGTCTTAATGGGCTTGAGACGTTGACAATGACATTTGACGTTGACAGGGGGCAGAGCTAAAAGCTTTTGTTAAAAAGGGTTAAAAAGGTTAAAAAGTTAAAAAGGTTAATTTCAATTTTAATTAATTAAGAATTTGATGAACCACTCAAATACAGCAAATATTATACATTTCAAAATTTATTTCCCAAGATCAACTGTCCATTACAAATTGCATTATAACTTATGTCCAACTTAAACATAATTACTATAAAGTACGACACTTTATTTAGGAAAGTTGATAAATTAGGCACTCAAATTGCATTGGAAACCGCTTAAGGGCCCTTCTAAAGGTACTTTCTTTCATTCTATGAAATCTTTTGAGAGTTCAAAACATTAACATTCACATTCAAAAGAATAATCGCTCTCTTTGTGCGTTCTAACTGTACTTGAAGACATATTTTCGGGGGTTCCATATCAATACCGAGAAAGCAAATACCGAGAATGCAAAAACCGAGAAAACAAATACCGAGAATGCAAAAACCGAGAAAATTAAAGCCGAAAAAAAAAACCGAGAATTACAAAAACCGAGAAACGTAAAAGCGAGAACTTTCTATATTCAAAATTTTCCCTTTGAATTACCCGAGTCAAAATCGGTAACAGTTAACTTTTGTCAAGCATATTTACAAAGCCTGTTTACAAACAAACACCTAACCTAAAACTAATAAAAAAGCTGAAAACTTAACCAATTTTACTTTAAATTTTTATTTAGCAAGTTCTGGTTTTTTGTTTTCTTGTTTTTTGTAGTTCTCGGTTTTTTTCGGTCTCGGTTTTTGTCGTTCTCGGTTTGATTTTTTTTTCAGTTTTGGCTTCTCGTTTTTTGCATTTTAGGTTTTTGATTTCTCGGTATTGACCTGCTACCATTTTCAGGTTAAGTTTTCAAAAAAAAGGTCCTTTCCAAGTCTCCTAAAAATTTAAAGGGCTTGTTTTTTCGCGCTGTGGTGGCCCTTTTCTTTTGATGACAGGACTTAAACTGTCAGTCAGTAAGGGCCTCAGCTTCCAGCCATAAGTACCTTACCTTAATTGTTGCCAATTTCCTAAGGTAAGACCAAAATGATCATGTTCATGTTGACTGATTTAATCATGCAACAAAGGCATTTTAAACAAACGTTTGAGCATTCAACATGCATGTTGAACATGTACTGAACATGTATGTTGATATTTCCGGCTGCGCAACGACCACCCACAGGATGACACATTTCCAGGAAGTAGCCATTATGTCCATTAGGCTAAGCAGATTCTGGTTATCCACTTCTGATAGAATCCAGTTTTGTAGGACTTAAGGGCTTCTATTAGGTGAGGGGTCCTTATTTGAAGGTCAATTCAAAAACGTTTTCTCCTGGAGGGAAATTGGATAATAACTATCATCAGCCCAGTTCTAATATCTTACTTCCTCAAGCTCAGTTTTTCAAAATTTTAACATGTTTTTTTAAATTCCTAGTTTTCAAAATATATTTTTAGAAATATTCAACTTTGAAAATTTTGTCAATTATAAAAAATAGTTGTCAACGAAAATTGCATTCATTACATTTTTTTTAGATTAACTGATATGTCAAACAAAAAATATTTTGATATAAATATAACAATAATTCCTGGAGCTGAAGTTGATCGTTTGTTTTTGTCACTTAGAACCTCTAAAAGTGTGTCATAGATAAAAAGTAAAAATTATTAAAAATACACATGGATCTGAGAACGTTTTGAGTACGATTCTTAAAATTTTAACATTAAAAACAGGTTTCGGGACGTTTCGGACGTTATTGACAGGGGATCGATCCTAACCAATTAACCAATGTAAAAAAGAAATAGAAGTAATTAAAAAAATTCTTCTTATTTAAAAAAAAAGATAGCCAAAAGGCATTTTAAAAAAATCATTACATTTAGAACACACATCCTACTCCTCGTCTAGAAGCCTGTTTAGAACAAACTGGCAATTAAATCAGACCACGTCACTCGCAAGACGCAGCTAATTAAAACACAAAATTTGTTTCTTTAACTGTTGATTTAGAAATCAAATTTTTCTTAAAAAATATCTTCTAAGTTATTTCTGTCGTGTATAGGAAAAAATTTCTGTGCTACTTAAGAGGAATATTAGAATTTTTTGACATATATCAACCCATTCTTTTCATGCGTTAGGTTCTCCAGTGAAGTATTAACTGGAAGGTAAAAAGAAAATTTACTTACTAAAAAAAAGTTTTTGGTAAATTGAAAAGTGTTTGGCATTTTGTGACAGCAATAGTACGAAACGATGATAAAAATTTTGTAAACGTGTTAAACAAAAGATTAAACAAATATTTCTCTTCATTGACTAGAAAGTGATGTTTAAGGTTTTTTAAGCTTAATTGCTGTTATTAATGTTGGACAAACAAACAAAACAAAGCCGAAAGCGAACAATTACCAGTTCAAACGTTGACCTATTTTATGTCGGATCTGCTACCAAGGTCAAAAGTAATAGTGAAGATATTCGCCTAGAAGCCACCCAGGCTCAGTCAGGGTCATTGCGGTTGTCAATTCTTGGTAATTTGCGTCAAAGTGGTTAAACAACTACGAGATTTGTCCGCATTTGTCAAATACGTCATAAACGTGACTCCTTTACGGGCCAATTGCTTTATTGACGTTATTCAGTTTGTTGTTTATGACTTGACCTCACGGTCAACACCTTGTTGGGAGATCGAACTTCTAATTGAGATATTTTAATTTTAAGAAAATGCAACCTAAAATGAAGTGTCTTTTTATTATAATGAAATCATATTTCAAAAAATGTTCACCAGTGAAGAAATGTAAACATTTTGCTTTGAATTTCTTAATTATAGTTAGGTACTTTAAAACATCACTAATTTAATTAGGTTTGTATTGGTAGAAATGAATAGTTTTACAATTTATTTTACATCGAATTACATTTTTTACGGAATCTAAAAATTAACGACTAAAATTTAAGGTAGTTTTCGGTACTTAAATCAAGTCATTGAAGCTTAATTCCTCATGAGCATTTTTTGTTTTTCAAAAAAATTGAACTAGTTAAACAATATTATTTTTCGCCCCGTGTACCTAACACGGAGTCAAAATTTTAGAGTTGCCATTTAACTCTCAACGGGAGAAGCCCTTCATGAATACTAATTAGCATCTCTACCTTTCAAAATGTCTGGGAAACCAGCATAATACCTCTCTTTACGACACTATTATTATGACCATGTAATGAAATTTGTATCATAAAAAACAGGGAGGAGGCGGAAAAATAAACATTAATTTTGGTAGTTGAACAAACTGAAATGAGCAAATGGAATTTTATGGTATTAGCCCTTTGTACCAACCCACTTTCTTCATATAAACAGACGGTAAATTTAATGGGCAATTTAATGGAAGTTGGAAGTCTATTTTACGTTTGAAAGTACATTTAAAACAATTAGAACATTTGGTAGAGTTTTTGACAAATTTTTTACACACTATTTTTGGTACCATGTCATTAGGTCCAAACAAAGAGTTCCAAAGCAAAAAGGTCCAATGCAAAGGGGTCCAAACAAAGAGGTCCAAAAAAAGGTCCGACGCCAAGGAGGTCTAAAGCGAAAAGACGCCAAATGAAATAGGTCCAAAAAAGAGGTCTAACGCTAAAAAGGTCCAAGCGAAAAACGTACAAAATCGAATTTTTTAACAAATTAATGATTAATTATTTTATAGTAACACACCCCAAAAAGTCACATTAACTAGTAATATATATATATCAATTAGTAAATTGTAATTAAAAATTAAGCACAATTAACGCTAAATATGGATGCTAAACATATAATTATGTATTTAGTATTAGCTATTTGGTGATCTTAACTGACGGAAATGACTACGAATAAGCCTAAATTAAGCGTTGTTTTTAATTACGTTAATTTATGTTTGTATTTTAATTACAATTAACTTAATTGTGATTGTTAACTTTTCACTAATTAATGACTTTTTAGGATACTGCTACAACTAAAACCATTAATTATTAATTTTGTTAAAAAATTCGATTTTGGACGTCTTTTCGCTTGGACCTCTTTAGCGTTGGACCTCTTTTTTGGGCCTCTTTTTCGGACCTCTTTGCTTTGGACCTCTTTGTTTGGACCTGTTGGCGTGCTTCCCTACTTTTTTGGTCAACAGTACAATTTCCCCGGTGTTTTGCATTCTTATAGACAAATTAATTAGTTGTTCCACAGAATGTAATTCATGTGTGATGCACTAACAGGCAAATATTAAAAGATGCCTCGTGAATAAAGAAGAGCTTTTTGTTTTAAACAAATTTATTCACGGAGATGAAAAGTGAAATTTTGTTTCACGACACAAAAGCTACTTTCCCAGGCGTTTGATCCTTTTCAAACTATTCTAAACTGATTCTGTTTAAAATACAAATGTCGTTTACGACCGATTTAATTGGTTCTGTTTTAAGTAGGGTACTGACGTACTGACTTTTATTTTTAGTCGTGCAAAGAGCAGTATTCGTAAGTGAAAGTCACTTTGTCCTTTTGTTTGTTGAAAATAATCCCCAAATCCTTTTATCGTAGGATTATTTAAATCAGGTAGAAATTGGGCAGAGGTAAAGAACTAAGGGATTTAATAATTAGAAATGATTTTATCTTATTCAAAAATTCAAACCACGCCTTAAATACTCTCTTTTCAAACACTTTTATGAGTTATAGTTTTATTTTGGCTATAATAAATGTGACATTTCAACTTTACGTCCACATAAAGTAATTGTAATCGCAACGTATCTATGCGTCAAGAATACGCAGAACCCCTAAATTTTAATATTATTAATAAACCTTACTACTTGAGTTACCCTAACTAATTAAAAAGGCTACTTTAAGGCTATTAACCTCACATAAATTTGAAAGATTACAAATATTTTTTATATTGACTCTACTAATCTCACTTGCAGTGAGATTTTTTATCTCACACACTTACACATCTAACAATAAGTACGATTATAATAATGCAGCTTTTACAAACAAAAAAAAAGGGTATTCGTGATAATTAAATAATGTTACGTGACGAGAATATTAGGAAAATTGTGTTTATTTAATCCGCGTTTTAATTATAATACACTTATTACATTAATTGCCTATAGTTTAATGTAATAATAATAGTTAATATAATAATAATAGTTAATAAAAAATAATGTAATGTGTAGGTTTGTTTAGATAATAGTTATGGCCTCATATACATTGTAGAGAAAGTTGGCAATCCTCTGAAAGTGATAAATTTGACAGTGACAATTACCATAGTGTCAGTCACGTGCCCTTAGTTCCATGCAATGGGCCTCTTCATCAACAGATCTTCAACTCATCTTCAAAGATCATTTGCACGGCCTATCAGATTTATTTCGAGGAAAGTCATCTGCACCTAATTTGATTTTAAGAGTTTGATGCATCTAAAAATAAGGTTCTGTTTTTGATTGGATTACACATGCCGGGTTTCGGAGACTTTGTAAAGCTAATTTGTATAATGCACCCTTCTCTTTACGAAAGTGAGTACTGCTTTACAGGGTTAAGTTCATCTGTAAATGCAATTATATTTGCCCTTGAATGACTAAAATCTCCACGTAACATATTTATATAACAAATATTTTTAGATCTTGCATTTCAGAATTGTTAGCACAATACTTTTGAGTTGTCACAAGCCATATTTCAGTTGAGTATTTTCAACAGTATTTCTTTTCCAGAAGTTAGTTTAGATTTTCTGAGTTTTGATTCAGGAAGTTTTAAGGCCCGTAATAAGGGGCCTTAAGGGACCAAAAGCCAAATTGTCGATCGCTCTGAAGACTACCAAAACACAACCAGCATTGAGTAGCATAATTCATGTAGCGTCTCCTTATTACCAGTTTTTTCTAAATAAGGTAATTTCCTTGTCAACTAGTTTGTACACGCAAGCCGGACCCGGCGAGCCTTAAGGGTCCTAAAATAGAATTTTGTGAAACTTCATAAAAAATGATTTGGATAGAAACAAAAATAAACGGAAAGGTGTTTGATATTAATTTTTCACACCATTTTTGCGTGTGTAGATTTTACTGTACACAATAATTGGAAATTTGTAAAAATAAATATTAATAATCAATATTACGTTTCGAATTCAAATGTGAGACTTGAAAGCTCGTTGAGCTTAAAATGCACAGCATAATAGTAAGTTTTACAAATTTTATTATTGTATAACAATGAGAGAACCTGTAGAAATGAACTGTTTTGTATAATTTTGAACTGTCAATAAAGAAGCTCTTTAAAAAAATTAAATTTTTTTTTGAAAATTCAATTACACCCTTAAGGGGCTTTTGGAAATTGTATACTGAAATTTGGCAGATTCAAGCCTAATTGCATAGGGAAGCGGCGAAGGGTCTCTTTTTCCCCCATAAACATAAAGTTTACTTTGTGTGGCAAGTGACAGCTCAGCAGGACGCTTGCGATGATGTAGCGAAATTGCACAGCAATTTGTGACCCTTTAAAAGTAGCCTTAATCGGGCGCAATAATCTGCCTTATCAGATGTCAACCACTTTTATCTCACGTTCTGGAAAATGACAATTGAAATATGCTCAACAGCAATTTATGGCGCTAAATTACTACTTTGAAAAAAGGGATGCAGGCAAATTCCTAAAAGTAGAATTTACCACCGAATTTTTTTCATTTTTGTCCCGATATCAGAAGACTCCGGAGTTAACGAATTTGTATTGTTTTAAATTGTTTTATACTTTTAAACTCACCATGTATTATATAGTATGGCCTAAAGAAATTGTTCAAGATATCACGAAATCCTTGTTTTAAAAAGTTATTGAAGAAATTTTTTGAACGAGCATTCCGCCCCCCATTTTGACAATGATCTAGATCCGTATCACGCATTTTCAACTCACAATTTTCTTCAATGAAGAAGACACAAATCCAAGGACCAAAGACTCCTTTTTATTATAACTTGAATTCTAAAGCCAATTTCAAAACAGTGACCTTCCGCTCTTTTCAAAAATAGTACTAATATGGGAAGTATTTCAACTGTAGCACGTGTTGGGATATGTCACCCCAACACATAAAAAGGTCACGACCAAAAGCTAATAATTTTGATAGAAATTTGTTGCAAAATTCAAAAACTGATTTTTAAAATTTTTCAAAATTTTGAATTTCAAATATTGAAGGGTAAATAACCTATGAAACAATGGAGATTACGGCTTAATTCCAATAAGGTGTTTCGAAAATTTAAGAACTCGAAGTTTTTGATGTGTACATCAAAAAATATAATTACTTTTAATATGTTTCTTTTTCATCAATATTTTATGCACATTGCGAGAGTCAAAATTAAATTGAAACTTTGATGTGCATATTGAAATTTTAAAATGCTTATTGAAAAGCCCACTGAAATCAAAATTTGGATGGGAGTATCGAAATTTCGATGCAAACTTCGATAACTTTAACAAAATTGCAATTATGATGTAGAGGTCCAGAAAAAGTCCAACACGCAAATCTGATTGAAATAGATTCATGCAATTTTTTATTCAATATTTTAGGAAATCTTATGGGAATTTAGCTGTGATGTTTCACAGGGACACTTACAGTATTCGAAATTCAAAATTTTGAAAAAATTCTAAAAAAAAAAATCAGTTTAATAATTTTGCAACAAATTTCTACCAAAATTATTAGTTTTGGGGAGTAACCTTTTCGTGTGTTGGGGTGACATGTCCCAACACGTGCTACAATAGAAATGCTTTCCATGTAAGTGTCGAAATAAGCCCTTAAGATACTGCAAAGGCGCAGCACTTGAGGTCGCATGAGCAAAGCGGGACGTCATAACTAGTGTAATTTTGAACGCATCTTCAAAAATACTCATATAAAGATACCAATTATTTCATTTTGCTTTTTTTATCAATTTCTATTTTATTTGATATTTTTCTGTGAAAAAGTTATGAAGTGTTTTAATTGAATTAGATGAGGAAAAATCCGGCAAAATTCATGCAACAGACATTCTCTCTATTTCTGTATTTTGTCCATAACAAGATAACTCCACATCCTATTGATCTACCACCTAATGGGAAGTGGGAAAAAGGGAAAAAAGGGGGGACCCGGGATTCGATCTCGGCAAAGCAAAAGGTAAGGTTGCTC
>JAQFYP010000773.1:0-19546 GCA_034694865.1 Bilobella braunerae | reverse complement strand
TCTCTTAATGATTTAGGACCAAAAACTACTATTTTAGTTTTTTCCTCGTTGATCATAAGATAATTTTCTTTTACCCATTATCCTTTCGATTTTCGATTATCCTTTCTATACACCTCTCTTTGCCTCAGTGAAAGTGAGTAGCTTTTTGTCGCGAGCTGTAATTCTAGAAAACGATTGTTCAGAACAGGGAGGCTATGTTTCAGAAAATGTTCTGTTCAGAACACAGCTGAAGATTAAGAAAGGAAGTTTTCTTTTCTTCTCAAAATGTTTTGAAAAAGTTTAAAATAAGCTATTTTGTTTAAAAACTTTGTTTTGAACAAAACAATATATTCTGTTCCGTGCACCCAGTCACAAAAACGTTAAAAATATAAACTGAGAAATGCATAAAAAAAATGGTAATGCCAGCCTGGTAATGGTTGGTTAATTGAAAAAAAAAATTAAAATTTACGAAATTAAAAAAACTCTATTTGTAATTAGTTTTTTGTTTGTTTGTGGCCAATTTGTACCACCCACAAACTTATGAGGGGAGAGGAATTAAATTTGGGCCCTTAGCAAAGAGGCCTTTAGCAAAGGGGGCCCTTTGAAGAGACTTAAAATAAGGGGAAACATATTGGCCAGATGAGTCTCCTTGTGAATGCAGAGCATAAAGTTATTTAACCAAAAATTTATTTAACCAGGGCATATAAGACCAAATCTCAACTCACCCTCAAAATTACACTTATTAAATGTTGTTGTTTTTTATAGCCGTACTTTTTGATTAGGAAATCCGCGGCTGAGCGTCCGTAACAAAACGAGTGTTCGCGCGTCAATTAAGAATTCAAAAACTCAATTGCGCGAAAGCACCCCCATCTTTACTAAATCGTCTAGCTTCCGTAGTTAGGCAGGGAATTTTCAAATTGATTGTTTGACAAAAACTGAAATTTGCACGAAATAAACATATCGGACCCACGACTCCGTTTTAAAACTGGTTTTGCTATTATTAAATAAATAATGTTATTGGAAAATAAAAGTTTTAAAAATGATATCAAAAAAGTTGTTTTTAAATTATGTTTTTTAACCTTTTCTAAACTTTTAGAAGACAATGTTTAAAAAAAAACAGTTTAGATATTTCGCCGCATCCAGTGACAAAATCAATAAAAACATGAACCGAAACATTTCTAGAATTCAAGTTGAGTGCCAATTTCAGTTTTTGTTAGCTTTAATTTTGTCTTAATTTTAAAACAAAATTTAAATTAAAAAATGGAATTCAAATTTTTTTTTAAATTCTCATGTAATTAGCAAAGCACTAATAAGCCTTAATATTTCTTTTTTTAAATTTCGTTTTACGTCAGCGTCAAACAAAATGATTTGAAATTTCAACTACGAAAAATGCTAATAAGATTTAGTTTGGACTAAATCTGTCTAATGCTTGTCTAATCTTGTCTAATGCTTTTCTATCCCGAAACTTCATGTTTGAGAAATGATTTTTTGACGTGATTGACAATTGAAATTAATTTCAAAATCACTTTTTGCAAGTTTAGATTAAGATTTTGCTGCTCATTAACACTGCTTTAGTCAAGACTTTGGGATATGAGCAAGGACCGTTGCAGCGTCATGCACCATGGTGCACCGCGGCAGTGAACCGTGTCCATGCCATGTCCGGCCATGTCCGCTACTAAATGTCAACCACGGTGCTCAATTATTGACCTCCTTACAATGTCCCTCAGCGCCGCGCCGTTCCTGCACACAGCCCGTCCTCGGGCCATCGTTCCTCAAATCTGCAGGATGATCCAGCCCAAAGTCAATCAGCAAGTTCACCTCACTGCTCTACTCCAACCAAAGAGGGAAGTTCTTACTACTCCGTAAGCGTTGTTTTAAAACAACTTTTTTAAAAACTTAAATCAACTCTTTTTTATAAGCGTAAAGCAACTTTTTTAAGTCAAAGCTTAACTAATACGGTCTAATGGACACGCTAGTCATAGCATTCTACTATTTTACTCTCAGGAACCTACAAACAATCAAATTGCACGAGAAAATGGTGAAAAAAATCCCAACGGAGTGCGAACTCTTTGATTTTTTCCACCAATAAGAGTGTCTTCCGCTCGACCAATCAGAATTCGCCGGAACTTGAAAGTGGGCCCCATTCTGGTTCAGTAAGTTCAGTAAGTCCGCCCGTTCATTAATTTCTATTTGAAATTGAAATATGCCAACATTTTTGGATACTTAGGTGTCCTCTTTGAAATCTTTAGATGTCGCCTTCGGGCCTCTACCACTTTTCATCTCATAAAAATAAGGAAATATTTTTATCCACTAGCTATATCTACTACTATCCAATTTTATAACTAATCCAGCCTGTCCTAAAACGGAAGAATTTAATTGTATTTTACCTAATTATATTTTAGTATTTATCCTTGTATTCATAACAAAAGAGCACTCCTTTGCTCCTCTGTTTTTCCTTATTTTTCAAAGAAAATATATGTAAATAATTTTTGTAATGCTCATTTACGTCAACTGAGGGTTAGCGGTAAAAGTGGTGCAAATTTGGGTTTTCAAAGCGCAATTGGGGTTTGAAGTTCAAGCACGCACGCAGTGGTGCAAGACAGCGTTCTCAAATTAAAGTAAAAGTTAAAGTCTTATTGTTCTCGAAAGGGCCACTTGGCTATTGTAAAACAGTCAATAATCATCATCCTCGTCATAAAATTTATAGTAACTGTAGTAATTTTGGTGTTATCAATAATACATAATGATACTGATTAGTAGCGCTGGTAAACTGGTTGATTTTTGCAGTAGTTGATTGTAAAATGAACATATGGCCACAATGCTAGAATACTGACTCCGCGGTTTACAACAAGTTAAAATAATAAAATATGCAAATGAAGGTTTGATAACATGGGTGGAGCCTGGCTCCACCCATGGATGACAGTTGTTCTAAAATTTGGGTGAAAGGTCGCACTTCCCAACGGATCTAGAATAGACAACACGAATTACGTACATTCATATCCAGCGAAATCAAAGGGTCTCTCGCACACGGAATTGGACGGGTTACCTGTTTTAAGGCTTAGAGCATGTGAAGCTCTCCGTAGCAAGACTCGCCTACTCTTTTTAGGCTCAGACTGATCGATGCAAAAGAAGGCAGCCTGATGAACGCGGCATATATGCAACTTCGTAAGGATGCAGCTTAACTTAAATCAGTAACGGTGAACTGCTATACACAGATGCGTGAACTTTTCTCGTCTTTGTGCGCAAAAGACTCAAAAGATGTTCCTGTCAAGAAAGATAACACAACTTTGTACTTGCGATATTGGCGCGGCTAAGAAGTCAACCACCATGGCTCACTACAAGGACTTGAAAAGTCTGACTTTGGAACCAAGTTCTAGTTTAATTCATCCTTACCGAGATATGCGGTGAATCGGATTGTACAACAACGCCCAAATAGGAACATGGTGCTGAACAATAGGGAATGGATCAGAGATCAGGAAAGTTTTCTGACAAAAAATGCAAGTTGAATTGCTTTCACTAACTCATGCTTTGGAACATTGCACTTCGAACGAGGGAGAACGGAATTTGTTTCTACGCACGGCCCAAGCGAACGATGTTGGAGAACTCATCAACAGATTTGCCAGAACTCCACAGTTAACGGCTCCAAATTACGCACATTCGCACATAGCTATATAATACTTAAACACTTTTTCGTAATTACGTAATCATAAATACAACTATAAGAATATCAGTCTATGTTGACTAGGACATTGCCAATTGTCAAATAAATCAAATCATCCTGTTTTGATTTTGACAAAACACCTGTTTTATTTCTTTTTTAAATCTTGTCCTAAGTAGTAAATCCACTGTCCAGCATCATTGATCACTTCCCAGTTCTCAGAGCTCGTTTGAAGTGACCAGTTAAAACCTTTGGCGTAGAGCAATGAGGAAGAGCTTGGCCACTGTTAGAGCGACGCTGATTGGCTGTCCTTGATCGGCCGAAACGGCGTTTCAGCAAATTTCAGCAGTTTAGTGATGCGCTTGGCCCGCTGCGCAAAAGTGAATCGCTGAATGAGCTATGCGCCGCGGATGCTGGTAAACGGCTTGTCAAAGGTGCGGAGGAGAGAAGTGTATAGATGCAATTTAAAAAAAAAGAAGAAACACGGGATTTATAAGTTAAAATTGTAAAAAATAATTTGAACGAGGTGAATATGAAAAAAAAAACACAAAAACTAACACTATATAACCAAGATGGAAATTTTCAAAAAATCCAGGCTTCGAAGTTGAAATTTTGAAAAATCTGAAAAATATAGACTTCAAAATTGAAATTTTAGTTAAAACGTGAATGAAAATATATTATAACAGGATACGTCAATTCCAAAATGAGAACAGATTAATAGACACTTTTATAGATCCTTATTTATGGGATGAATCTAGTTTTTTGAGTTCTAAATAATCTCCTGTTCAAATAAGTTTTTCAATTAAAATTAAATTCTAAAAAAGAAGCATTTCTTACTTTTCTCATGTTCAAGTACAAGTCCAGTCTTGTTTTATCTTGTTTTGAAAAATTTAAAACCAGGTAATTGAATTTTTTTGAAAAACGCCAGTCAAAATAATCCTTTTACAAAGCACAATCGTTTCAGAATAAAACAGGTCCAGAAAGTAAATGTAATAAAAAAAACATGCTAATTTGGTGTGTTCTTGTTTTTCAATTCTCAAATTCTAAACAAAATCACTTGAATCTATTTTTGTTCAAACTGGATTTTTCTTTTAAAACCTTAAAAGTTTTAAAAAAATCGTTTACTTTTCTTTTGTAATTTATTTAATTGCAATTAAATCACTACTTTTTATCACAACGGAAAATGCGATCTAACGAACATAAACGTGTGAAAATATTTAAGAAAAAACGAAACTGATTTGGAAGTCGGAATTTCTCTAAAAGTGAATAGTCGAATTATTGAAAAAAGAATCTAGACTTTGAAGTTAAAATTTTAGAGAAGAAATGAAAGCTTTGGGTTTTGAATTTGAAATTTTGAAAATAGAGATTTAAGTGCAATTTTTTTAAAATAATGCTAATGCTAGATATTGGGTTGTAAAAATGTTGGGTTAAAAAATGTAAACTTTAAACGCCAATGAAGGTAATTTATTACAATGCACATACACTTCAGAACGGAGACAGAAATCAAGTAATTCTACTCTTTTTGGGGTAAGGTTGTTTAAAAAATTTTAAACCTAAAGAGAATCCATAACTTGCTTTTGTTAAAACGTTTTCTATTGATATTTAAAAATTTAAAAAAAAAGCACACATGCTTTTAAAATTTGTAAAAAATTTGAGAATTCTAAAAGTAACATCACTTGGAAAATAATTTTGGTGTATTATGATATTTAAAAAAAAATTAAGAATAATTATTGAAGTATTATTAAAACGCCAACGAAGAAAAAAATTAATTCAAGTCTGTCCATTTTCAACACCTGAATAGTTCATCAAGTGGGACGATTGTCGTTTACTTCTAAAATTCTAAAAATTAAAAAAAGGAATCCATAACTTGCTTTTTATGTTTGAACGTGTTCTATAAATTTTAATTATAAATAAAATTTATTACCAAAATCACCTGATTTTTCTTGTGGTTTGAAAGTTTTCTACAATTTTCTTTTAATTTGAAAATTTTAAATAATATAGCCTCCAAAGTTAAAAAAGTTCCTTTCAGGGAACTGTAGAAATAAAATTTGCTGGATCTTCAATGCCGAATTCGAAACGTTGGATTATTTAGAACATCCTCTAAAAGATGACACTTTTTTCAAATTTAGTTCTGTTTTTTTTTATTTGAAAAAATGTGATCGTCTTACTCCAAAAAGTTTTTCAATCGTTCTAGGCGACGTGCTGAAGATGGTCAATGGTTCCGTAGTGGCAGCTTTACTAAGCGTTTTGCACTATTTAAGACTTCCGCAGTTGCCAGCGAAGCGGTCAGAGGCTTCCAAGCAGGAAGCGATCAGCGATTTCAACTCGTTTCCAGCCTAAACACTCAAATTTTCGTGAGATGCTTTACACAAGGGAAATCTACAATGAAATATGCATCATCTCGCGAAGCCAAATCGATCCAAAAATCGCTGTTCAACATTTTTTTGAATTTGGAAATGTCTTCGATTTTCAATTTTGCTTAGAAAAATTTCCAGCACTTTACAGAATGAAGACACAATCGCTGGGAAATTGTCAAATTTCTTCCAGCACATTGCCAATCGCTGAATCGCTGTTTTTTTTGTGCTAAATACTATGACTTGAAATTTGAAATTGACGCTGGTTGCCTTGATTCAAAACAACATTTTATTTTAAAAAGCCGTTATTTTAAAAATAAATCATCAACATTTTAGCTCCGTTTAAAAAAGATTATAAAAAATTACTTAAAAATGAAACAACAGCTCAGGTTGAGCAGCAAGGTGCTGAATCTAACATTTTAAACAATTCGTTTAAAAAACGATTTTTTAAAACAAAATTTTCCTGCCATTTGAGCAACCTCCACTAATTGCCCAATATTTTAAAGGATAGTTGCATGTCCCGTATGGAGTCGAACTCAATTTAGAAATTTAACACAGGGCCGAAAACAGCACTTCCAAAATATCTTGTTTTAAATTGAAAAAAAGTGCTGAAAAGTTCAAATTCAAATATTTAATGCGTCTGTCACGCGACACTCCGACTACGAAATAGCGCTGTAAAAAATTGTCCGTTTCTAAAGTGGTTAGGTTCAAGGGTCAAGTGTGCAGGGACCTGCGCGCTATACTGTACTGTTGTAAATTTCAATAATTTTTAATTATTATTCTAACTGTGAGTTAGATAATTATGCCGAATAAATAAAGAATAGGCTTCAAATCTAATTAGTTAAATAGCTTGACAATTAAAATCAACTAAAATCATGTTAAATTTTAAAAAATTAAAGTTAATTATTTTTATATTATTATATTATTATATTATTATTAAAATTATTTTTTTAAATAGCAAAAAGGAAAACATTTTTTTAAAAAGATTTCTCACTTCTCCGCCACTAAAAAAATCCAATCAAATCTGACACGGAAATTCACAAGCTGAAAGTTGTTCCAGGGTTTTGTGTGTATTGTAATTGTAATTAGATGTATTTACAAGTATTTACAATTACTAATTTTTTGTAAATGTAATTAAATTGCTGCTCTTGAAAACACAGGATAAATATTTGTTTGTAAGTCAGTAAAAAACTGAAGAAAAAAAGGTAGATTTTTTTAATTTAGTTTTTAGTGACACATTGTTCGTCTCTTCGTAACCCCGCCTGCCACCAGCGATCAGCATTGATTTTCCAGCGAATAGCACTCGCTGCGTGTATGAAAACGCTGAGCAGCGATCCAATGCCAATTACCATCGACCAAAATGAGGAGTTTGGCCACCTCAGGTGAGAGCGACACTGATTGGTTGTCCTTGGCCTGCCGGAAGAGCGTTTTGGCAAATCTTAGCGATGCGCGAGTAATGCTGCGCAAAGGTGAATCGCTGGAGCTCAAGGAACAAACCAAAACGCTTGAAATGAAAATTTTGAAGAAGAAAAAATTCCAGACCTTGAAATAGAAATTTTGAAAAACTAACCTGTTTTGATTGGTTGTCACCCATTGACATTGAGATGGCGAGAGACAATAGGATGACGACTTGAAGTTGCCTTTTTTTTAAATTTACACGCCATGTACGGTAACATCGGTTAAAATAACAATTCTTAATTAATTAAGTAAAGTAATTTTGGATCATTTTCATTTTTTTTTTTAATTTCAAAAAACGAAGTTTGGAATATTCTTAAAAATTCAAACGCCAATGAAAGTAATTCCCAAATGCAAAGCAAATGTATTTCAGAGTAATAATAGATTCGCTTTCCCCCTGACTTAATTATCTATATTTCGGAGTTCCTTTAAACGTTTTAAAAGTCCTTTTTAATTTGTAAACGTTTTTAACTTTTTTTAAAAATTCTAAAAGTGTTGTAATTGAAAACTTCAATATAACTATGAATCGCTTACTTTTGTTTATTTTTAAACCTTTTTCCAGTTTTGTTGCAATTTTAATTGTTGTACCAATTTTGGTGATATTTCTTTGTGACTCTATTTTTTTTCTGAATTTTTAAATTTGATATTGAGGTAGAAACCCCGGTTTGGAGAGCAGAAATTTTTGCTTGTTTTAAATTTGGAAATCGGGTTTCAAAAATAAGTATAGTGGACTGTTTTAGAACAAACCATTTTTTTAAAGAGTATAATTATTTTAGACAAAAACGAAGTTTTGCAAAAGTCTTGTTTGAAGAACAACTCAATATTCTTTTTAAATTAAATGAGAGAAAAACCCTTGAACCCGACCTGTATTTTGTTTTAAAATGACCCTGACAATTAACTGAGTTTATTCAAAAGGCATCAAAACGATTTTTTACACAACACATTTATTTTAAAACAACATCACTGTTTGAACAATTTTCAATATAACGGCTCGGCTTGAACCTTTAGTGATCAAGTGCCCAGTTATGCGCTTCCTGACGTGCATGTCCTCTCAATTGTGCATGAGTGAGATAGTTGTGCGCATAATGGCGTCTCCATTTTGATCCATGTGATCATTTCCTGGAGAAAGCTAAAAAAATTGCTGGAACTCACAAATCAGCGCAGAAGCGATGGTTCCGTATCTACACCTCAACCGTGCAAATAGTTCACCAATCACTCTCTCACCCTCCCGAATTCCTGTCTAATTTGCATAAATTCATAGTTGACTCATTTGCATTTTTAGTACTCTCTCGGGCTCATTCTCGGTTGAACCTAATTTTGAGCGCACATGGCTGGAGAAAGTGAAAATGTCGTCGCTGGGCTAAAAAAAAATCGTCCTGCGACGAAAAAAAAAGATGTCGCAGCGCCGCGCTGGACTTGCGTCTGTTTGCCATTCTCATCATTTTTCGATTTAAAGTCAAATAAATGCTATTTATGATAGTTAGCGTATTGTATTGTTCGCTAGTAATATGTCGACATCATTGACGTGTTAACTGTAATTAAACATTAAAAAAAGAATTGCGACATTAAAAATACTTGGGCGTTAGCGGTACAAGCGACCTTGAAAAATTTCAAACTTTTTTTTAGTTCCTTTTTTTTAATTCTAAACTTTCTACGGATTTTTTTTTAAATACTAGAGAAAGGAGAATGTTTTCGATCATTTTGAAAAGTGGTCCATTAATTCTTTAGCTTAGCCGTAAGGGCTCACTCCCTTACACATAACCACAACATTCAGCCAATGGCATCATTTTTTGAAAAAATTAAAAATAAAAAAAATTGCAAAAACTGTCAATTTCAATAAAAAAAAAGTCATCCTTTACTCAAAATGAAGCATGAAACAAAAGAAAAAGCACGTAAAATCATTCATTACTTGAAAACCAACCAAAAGAATTCGCAGAACCGGCAAAGAAAAATAACGGCAAGAAAGATACGATTCTGCCTCGTTAATTTTTTTTTAGAAAATAAAAATTTTTTGTGTAATATTTCAATTTTTGTAAACGAGTTTTTTTTTTTATAAATGATGTCACGTGACATGGCCATGTGAGTAGAAAGACAAAGAATTTGCGTCTACTTTTACATCCAATTTGCAATTCTTTCTTCTTTATGCCTTCTGGACACCTTTCTCCGCCTCAGTGAAAATAAGATGTAGCTTCATGCTCTTGGATAGAATTGTGGAAAATCAATCTATTCAGAACAATGAGGCTTGTGAATTAGAAAATTCAGCTCTGTGCAAAACAGAGCTGAAGATTTAGAAAAGAAAAATTTGAAAAGAAAAAGGGCCCTTCGTCAAAGGAGTCATGGGCTTAAAAACAAAACAAAAAATTCTCAGCTCACGAAAAATATATGAAATAAATATGTTCTAATCGCAAAATGAGATGTTTTAATGAATTAAGAAAAAATGTTTTTCTGTTCCAAACCGTTTATTTTGTTTACTAAACTTTTTTAAACTATTTCAAACAGCTCAAAAAAAAAAGTTGCTTTTTTTAAGAAGCATTGTTTAAAAATCAAACAGTTTTTTTCATCCTTTAACAAAAAAACAACATTTGGAAAATGAAGTCAAAAATCCGCCAAGTAGGTTAGTTGACGTTACCGCTTGCTGTAACAGTTAGAATGTACCTAATTTTATATCCGTACTAAGTTATTTTTAATTAAAAAAAACGATACGAAATTTATAAAAAAAAAAGTATTTAATTACTTTACCTGTAATTAACAAAGCTTCCTACAGGAAGGCAGGGAAGCTTTCTCTTAAAATGTAATACAAATGAGAAAAACAGTGAAATCATTTTCACCGTCTTTTGTTGCTTGTGGCCTATTTCATTCGCCTCACAAATTTTGATAAGGCCCTTAGCAAATGGGGCCCTTTAAGTCTTAAAATAAGGGGAAGTAAATTCGCCAGATGAGCCTCTTTGTGAATGCAGAGCATAAAGTTGTTTTAAATTTAGAACAGAGAACGTTCCAGGCTCATTTTCGAAAAAAGAAACATCATTTTTCTGCCTGAATTTCTCCTCTTTAAGGTTTTCCACAAGTATTCCCTTAATTAGTACTTTCACTCAACCCATTACCTCACAATTAGGCATCACTTTTATAAATTTTCTAAAAAATTATACTCTGTTCAAAGCCGTTCCTCTATAAATTAAAGAAAAGTTATTCGACGTTCAACGTGTTCTGTTGATCACGGGTCTAACAAACATTAGACAAAAAAGTCACCTAAAATATAGAATTAGTTACGATTTTACTAAACGCTAATAGAAGGATTATAGTAGAAAACAATTTGTTTTATTAATGATTAATTTTAATTTGTATATTATATCATTATTTTTTTATTAATATAGTATAGAATAGAGAGGCGATTGGTTAGAAGCTACACGGCTATATGTTGAAAGCGCTGAAAAAGAAGTACGCAGCGCTGAATCGCTGAAATTTCACTTTCACTCTTACGCTTAATCTCCCGAAACATCTTTCCTCTTTCCAGCAGTCTCCTCCGAAACTTTCGCCACTGTAAGAATGAACTCGATCACGTGCTTCCATAACAACTCTCCCCACTTAAGAAAAATAGCACTATAGCAAAAACAACTCTTGTTCTAAAAAAGTTGTGTTCTAAAAGGACACATGACCCTTCACTTTGAGAATAAGAACATGAGGCCTTAGCTCTTCAACTTTGAAAGGGCTTTCTAAACTTTTCAACTTTAGAACATTTTTAAAAATTCGTTAAAAAATTTTTCTTAAACAAAACTTGTTCCCATTTGAACAATTTTGTTATAAAAGAAAGTCGCAGAATGTATATAAAGTCGAATTCAATTAAAAAAAAACAGCGACTAGTGCTGAAGCAGGACCGTAAATAGGGATTCCAAAACATCTTGATCTAAATATTAAAAAAAAATTGAGGGAAAGTTCAAATTCATATATTTGAAACGTCCGTGACGTAACATTCGGACAACGCATTTAGCGCTGCAAAAAGTTGACAGTTTCTAACTTCGTAATTAGGTAATCTATCTCTTATTCTTATATACCTTTGAAAAGAGCCTTTTACTAGAAAGTTCGTTTTTAGAGCATAATTTTTTGTCAAAAATTCGTTTTTAGAACAGGCGCTTCTTCTACAAAATATATTTTAGAACACACCAAAAATCTACATCGTTTTAAAATTTAGGTCGTTCCCATTCAAGGGCCCAGTGACCCTTCGCCTCATCGCCCTTAGTCTCCGGGGACCTGAAAAAGAACAAAGGGTATTTGATCCCCTGTCATGTTTCCCTCTCTCAAGTGGCCATGTCAAGTGAAATATTTCTTGAGTAGAACATAATCCTTGAACAAAGTGGTGTTAGAAAAGACTTATTTCTCTTTTTTTAAATGGTAGAACAGACTTTTTCTAAAAGTTAGAAAACATCGAGGAATTATGCAGAAGCTGGAGAAAGGTCTTTTGGACTTTCCCTCGAGACGACATGCTGCCTCACAAGAATTTTCCTTTGCTCAAGTCATATGGATTCCAGCCATTTCTGACCTAGGACTACTTACCGGGCAGCGATCGCTTCCCCAGCAGCGCTGTCTAATATGCAGCAATCAGCGCAACTCAAAGTTTTGCAAAACTAGTTTTGTTCAAAAAATTATAATGTTAAAAATTGCCTACTTTGACTCCATTTAGGTTTACCATAAAACAAAACAAGAGTAAAAAACGATGATAGTAGTTTAGCGGCTTTCCAATTCAAGATTTTGTAAGTTTTTTGAAGTTTTTAGTTATTTACTAATCTATAGTGTAGCGTTTAAGAAGACCGAGCAAGGGTTACTTTTTTCTCATGCAAATGAACAATTGTTCAATATCTACATTATATCAACGATTTTGTTTGTTTGTTTCGTGTTCACACAATTTTACCAAATTGTTAATTTTGTTTGTTAATTGTGCTCAAATATGATTAACAATTTTTATGAAACGTGCAATTTGACTTGCACCCACTTTAAATTGAGTTTTAGACCCGGACACGTGACAGGGTAGTCCTATTTAGCATATAGTTGATTTCAGCATTCCTAATGTCATATACATTTTTTAAACACAAGTTTGGTCATAATCTGAAACATTTTATTTTTAGATGGTAATGGAACTCCCTTCCCAGCTATGTCAAAAAATGTCCCAACGGTCATGTGTGGCAAATTTTCGCCGTGAAGTGTGGTTCGTCCGCTAGCGTGTGTTGGGCAGACAGACGGACAGACACGACGGGCACATATGCCCAAGTTCAGGCCCTTAGCAAAGAGGCCCTTAGCAAAGCGGCCCTTAGCAAAGAGACCCTTAGCAAAGAGGCCCTTAGCAAAGAGGCCCTTAGCAAAGCGGCCCTTAGCAAAGAGGCCCTTAGCAAAGAGGCCCTTAGCAAAGCGGCCCTTAGCAAAGAGGCCCTTAGCAAAGCGGGCCCTTAGCAAAGAGGACCTTAGCAAAGAGGCCCTTAGCAAAGAGGCCCTTAGCAAAGAGGCCCTTAGCAAAGCGGCCCTTAGCAAAGAGGCCCTTAGCAAAGAGGCCCTTAGCAAAGCGGCCCTTAGCAAAGCGGCCCTTAGCAAAGAGGACCTTAGCAAAGAGGCCCTTAACAAAGAGGCCCTTATCAAAGGGGGCCCTTTAATGAAACTTAAAATGAGGGAAAGTATTTTCGCCAGATGAGTCTCTCTTTTGAATTGATGTGTCTAATAACATTCACAAAATATTAAAAATATACTACATTGTACAATAAGTTTTTTTTTTAATTTGAGACTTTTTTGGTTACTTCCTCTTCAAATTTATTTTAAAGCAGTTTAAACATTGTTCGCCGCATCCACTCACAAAAAGAGTTAGAAAATGGACCAAGAAAATTAGAGGCTCTAGTTTCCAGCCATGAATGAGAAATTGGCGTTTTTTTTTTCCTTGCATCCGTACTTAACTGTTGTGTGCGTAACAATTGGACAAAAACTAAATAATATATGGAGAGCAAAAGGAATAATAATCCTAGTTTTTGAGAAAATTAATTTAAAAATATAATTAATTATTATTAAAATTCTATTCATAAATTAATACTTTAAATAAAAGGCAAAGATAGAAAGTTTTATATGAAGTTGAGAGAAAGGTATTTCTGACAGTGAAAGAAGAATTTGAGGAATTTTTAGAGGCAGGGTAGTAGAAGTGGGACGGGTCACACTAAAAACCCGTCGGTCTATACCCCACAAGCGTCAGATATGGGCATCCTGTTTTTGCTACTGAAAATTTAATGTATTTTTGACTAGTCAAGCTAATCCGTCCTAGGACAGTAGGATCCAGTAACTGCAATAAAATACTCCTGTCCCAAGAGGGTTAGTTTGGCTTAGTATCAATGATAATCTTTCTATTTTTGAATTTTAATTTTTTAAAAGTCACTTTGTTTTTAATTAGCAAAGCTAAAAAAAACCAAGTAAGGAGCTTACTGAAACGTGAAACAAATGAGGAAGCCGTAAAATAGTATTATGGCTCTTATTACTACTTGTTCAGGCTTATTAGAACATTTTTAAGAGGCTTGTTTTGTTTAAAATCTACATTTTATAAAATATAAAATAGCAAAGAAGCCAGAAGGATCATGAGAATAAACCGTTTTGTTTTATTTTCAAAATTTGTAGGCAGTCTCCAGTATTTTTGTCACTCACTTAGACGTGATAGAGTTTGGAATTTAGAAAATTTGAAATTGATTGAATTGAAAAAAAAATCGAAAAAGAAATCTCCACAGGTAGTCGCAATGTCCATTTTTTTTAAACTACAAAATAGCGACAAGAGCTAAGGCAGCGCTAGCGGCATCGTGTCTAGCACCTCTCGTTCTAAATTGCAAAAAGTTCAGAATCATATATTTAGAGCGCATTTTTCTAAACTGTGCTTTCAAAAAAAATATCTGCTATTTTTGCTCATAGTAACTTTTTTCTTAAAATCTAGCTTTTCCAAATCGTAGAGTTTGGGACTGAACCTAAAAACAAATCGAATTCTCAACCGCTTCCAAAGCACTAAAATTTGATTTGAATTTTTAAATTTACAAAATCGTGATTTCAGTAACTGAAATTTTGAAAAAAAAATGGACTTGATATTTCGCACTACATTTTCAATAAAAAATTACTTTGAATTGACGTTTCGCACTAAAATTTCAAAAACATCCCATGCAAAAAGACAAACAAAGTCCACAGTTGTGTCCTTCGGGTCATTGCAATGGTAATAATTTCGAGTAATATTTTTTTGAAGTAATGTATAAGCTATTTTTTTAATTTCAAAACTAAAAAAAACCAAAACCTTTAATTTCAAGTTTGTTATTTCAAACAATCTATAATTCAGCAATTTCAAAATGTATATTATTTACAAAAAAATTGATGGTGGTGTGCGAACCCCCAATGTTCGAGTTTATAGCACCACTTACCCACATTTGGCCATAGGCGTTTTTGTTGTAAACGATGTGAAAAAAGTTTGATAAAGTAGATGCCTGACTGCATACCAACCACCACCAACTTCGTTTTATATACCTCGTTCTTGTCGATATGAGACTCCGTAGTATTCGCAATCTCTTGTCTCCTTTGAATTCCTAAGTACCTTCGGAAAGGGTACGCTGGAAATACTGTCCCGCGAGAAAGAGAATGCGCTAAAGCCTTGCGTCAATTTTGAGTCGCCTGTTTACGCGCTGCGTTAGATTTGCGGCTATTCGCCGTCTGATTTTTTTTCTTCGAACTTACTATTTTCTAAAGCAGATTATAGTTACGATAGGACTCAGTGTGTTTTTTCAGCAAAGGAAACCATTTTTTTACACTACAACTTGAAAATTTCGACATGTTATCCTAGTATAACTTGAAAATTGTGACAAGTTTTTTGTAATATTTAGTAGTTATATAATTATAATTAATCAAATTACTAATTACAAATTCAATTACTTAATTTTTGCCTAATATTTTTTAATAAAAGAATATTTTTGTACATTTTTAAATGTTTTCAGAATTTTTTAAAAATGTTGCCAATGAACAGGTGAATTTTGACCGGTCCAGTCAAAGCCAACCTCTTCTTGTAATTAAACTTTTTGACTCATAAATTAAACAAATTATAACAAAATTTTCACATTTTTGGAGCTTCATAACTTGATTCCAGTATTAAGCCCCGCCTTTTGCACTCATAGTTGTTTACCACGTGTCAGAGGTTTGCGCCACTCCTACTCCATTTTTGGCATGTTTGGCTAGCTTGTTACCAATTTGGACAAATATTTGGAAAATTTTGAGGCAATTTTCTGGATTTTGGTGTTGTACGCCGCTTGGAAGTATAGTTTAGGACAACCGCAGCAACTCATTATATTTAGGTCAACTTCCAACGGAATTTTCCGAACAATTCAACCTCCGGGGGAATTTTCCGAACAATGCAACCTCCGGGGGAATTTTCCGAACAATTCAACCTCCATAGGAATTTTTCGAAAAATTCAACCTCCAATGTAATTTGCCGAACAATTCAACCCCCAAGGCAATTTCCCGAACAATTCAACATCCAAGGTAAAAAGTACAGCAGTGACTTTTCCCTAACCTGAAATTTCACATCACGGAATCAAGCTTCCAAAATAAACAAAAAAATGACCATAAACTCCACTCAACTCCAGAAGGAACTTGAAAACCAAGCTGAGCATCATGCCAAAGAAGTAGCTGTCCTGAAATCCCATCTTCTCGAGCAGCAGAACACCATTCTCAAGCTACAAGACTCGCTTGATAAACTTTCGGCAGTAGTCCAATTCTGGCAAATAAGTTCTACAAGAGACAATCTCATATTGCACGGTGTCCCAGAGGATGAAGCAGAACCTGAAGATGAAAAAATAGTCCAAAATTAATCAACAATGTGAGTCGCGTCTTAGTCGACGACGTGGACTTCCGAAATCACCCTAACGCTAAAGTAATCTCTGAATCTCTGAGACCTTTCCAAGAAACCCCAGATCAAAAAATTGTCACCGCCAAGATGACCTCAAAATGGAACCTAGAAAAGTACAGACACGATGAAAACTCCTCGGCTACCATGCAATAAATCTTACCGTGCACCAAAAAAAGATAAATCAAAAACGACAAGCCCGAAACAAGCTGAAGACGACCACGATTTCCAACAAGAAGGAGGACCAACCAAACTGAACATAGACGCCCGACCCGGCGGAGGAACCTCAACCCTCAAAACAACGACGCAGAATGAACTCCATCTTATTACACAACAATTATTAAACAATACATCTCCATTTCTCATATTGTAAATTTTAACTTAACTTAATTTTAAAATTTGACAAATGTGGAATTCTTATCAACTCTTCTTACGTACAATTCTAATTTAAACCTAATTCAAAACTCAGTCTCCGAAATAACCAAGATGACTTTCTTTTAGTGACCTTTACCATTACTGTGTCAAATTTTTGTTTAAAAACATGTATAAACTGTGACTCGTGTTGATATGGCTTACGCCGAATGTCAATTAAATAATTGATTGATTGATTGATTATATTTAGATTAATGTGTCAAGGTTGCTTAACAGTGTTAAGTGTTTACCATATTCTAAAAAATTTTTTAGAATAATTTAAAACAGCATTTTTAGAAATGTTCTTGGAGGCAGGTAACTTGAGTTTGCAAGTTGACCTTGAGGTCGACTAATAATTTATTAGTTAACATTACTTAGTTAATTAATTAGCCTTAATTCTTCCAGCAATAAAAGGCTCTTTTGAAAATAAGTGAAAGTCGCTTAATTAGTAAATAAATCTTAATTAAAGTTAATTGACAATTTATCTATACATACTTCTTTTTTAAATGATTTTCAAACCCATTTCTTTAAACAAGAACATTTTTTAAACTGATTACAGAAATTCTTGGAACATTTAAATTTAAATAGTTTGATTTTGAAATGGTTTGTACAACTGTTTTCAATTGTGAAAACAGACGTGTATAGCGGCATATAAAGCTATTTCGTTACATTCAATAGGAATACAACATCTACTTATATTAAACTAAAGAAGAGCCTTAAATCCTTCAATTAGTTAACAGCGCCTCTAATTAAACTTTAATTGCAATTATTATCACTTCATCAAGTAACAGTAGTGTCATGGATGTGTTAAGCTGCTGCTAAATGTCATTCAAAGTTATTACTAAGATCACAATTATAAAGGAAACAAAATTCAGTTCGACGTCTCTCTGACATTGTTTTAGACAAATTATGAAGCATCCCAAACATCAGGAACAGTGAGCTTGTTCTAAAAAAAGGTTGTTTCTTTTTGTAAAATTTTGAAAAAATGATCAGTTGTGAAAGGAGCGTATAGTGGCGAGTCAACGAGTCAGCGCAAGCGCTCTTTAAAATAATATTAAATTTACCTATCAATGTTTTTTTTTCAAAATTCAAAACAAGTTGTACCCATTAACAACTAACAGATTGTGAAGAGAGACGACAAATTTCAAAGTGCCTTTGTATTTCCTGTCATCTTTCTCAATTGCCCACTCCCTTGCAAATTACCGCAAGAATTGGGTCAATGACAGCTAGTTAAAAAACTTCAATTTCTTGTTCAAACACTGTGCATTTTTCAAAACAAAAACCAAACAACCCATATAAACTTTAAAAAGCAAAAACAAATATTATTGTTTGAAAACCAGGAGCAAAGGAGTGCTGCTGCGCGGCCCTTCTTAAAAAGTTAATTTAAAAAAGGTAATATACTAAAAACAAATAAATTAAAATTGAATTCCTCCTGTCCTAGAACAGGTGTTTTTACTAGTATTATTTATAAACGAGCTATTTTTCATACTTGGATTATGTAAGTGTAGAAGAGATGACTTAATGCGAGTGACTTTTACAAGGAGCTATGTTTTGTGAGTTTTTTTTTTCGTGGGGAGAATGAAGGCTAACTTGATAGGATGAGAGACGGGAATTAGCCATAGATATTAGTTTAAAAAAGTCACATGCATTCAGCGCTAGAGAGGGGGTATATCCTCTTTGCGTTTAACTTTTATTTTTCACGTAAAATATTTTGTTTTTACAAAAAAAAAAACACCACAGTAGTAGATGCTTGCGGTTCCTGTCATGTTCGAAAATGATTAATTGCTCTATCTGAGGTTTTATGTTTGAAAATTATTTTTTAAATGTTTTCAATTTGGTTTTCTAAATTTGAAAACTTTGAATTTTGGATTTTGCTAGATATTTTGGATATTCACATTATCATTTTACTTTTTTTTTTTAAATACTATTTTTTAAAACAAACTAACATGCACCGGTGAGTATAAAACAACACGAAAACCTGTAAACTATGAATATTGCACGAGAAAATGCAGAGATAAACCTCAACGGAGTGCAAACTCAACCGAATTTGATTTCTTCAACCAATCTTTCGCTCGACCAATCAGAGGCAGCCGGAAGTTGAAAATTCGCCCTTTTTCTGGAATGTGGACTAATTGTCTCTCTTTGATTATTCAACTTAACCACTAGAAGTTAATTAATTCAAGTACACTTTGAAGTAGTGAGCTCTTAAGGTGCTCCCTGACATGGCAAATGTCACCTTAAAATGACCCCCTCCTTATCTCCACTACATCAAATTTATCTCAGTTAATTAATAACACCCTTAAATAAGCCGTGAATTACTTAACCACGCCTCTTATGTAGTTTTAATTGTAATTAGTACTGCTTTTAGTAAAAAAGTGTGACTAATGGATATCATTAGTGGAAACGTTACAGGAAATGATAAGTGGTATTTTCCCAAAATCGATTTACAACAAAACTCTGTAAAACTTTTTTAAGGTGCCTTTCTTTCTGTTTAAAAACAGTTGTGCTCCAACAAAGGATTTTTTAACGGGATTTAAGCCTTCCGAATCGCTTTGTTCTAAAACAAAAATCAAACCCAAACAGAAACGCCGTTGAAAGGTTGCAATGGAAAATGAGTGCGAATGTTTTGTTTAGCTTTCTAGATTTGTGGAATCGTATTCGGTTTTTAATACTTACGTTTGTAAGTAAAATTTTAGTTACGTATAAAAGTATAAGATAATTGAAATGTCTGTGGTGGTGTGGCCGAGTGGCCCGTTGCTTGGTTGTTCACCCAAGCGTCGGGGGTTCGAGGCTCGCTATCTG
>JAQFYP010000772.1:0-19558 GCA_034694865.1 Bilobella braunerae | reverse complement strand
ATTCTCACAAATTTATACAGAAGTGAACTTACGACAAACCTAACGAGCCCGTTACCGAACGTAAAATTGGAAACGTTTAACGAAACGGTTTCAAAAGGTGTGAGTGTCCTAATACCTATGGTTGAGGGTCTATCGATGCGCGGGATCATTTGGAGGACAAAGTATGCTTCAATGAAGGACAAATGGTGGACTTTAAGGGACCTGCGTCCTTTCAGTACCTTCATTGAAGCCCTATTTTATAAACTAGGGAACTTAGACGCAAAGGAGTTGCAGTCAGTTGCGCACGTGCAGAAGAAATTTCCCGGTATGCTTGAGGCGCTGACGCCGATTCGCCACTCCGAAGTTGGCGCATCTCCGTTCAAAACGATGCTTGCAGCATGTAACGGAAGCATTTACGTTGATGATAAAATACTGCTGGGTAAAACGTTTTTGAGTATTGTTCAAAACGCGTCTAAAGGATCCTACGCAGCACACAATCTGTACTATGGCAAGGAGGACTTCACGTCAGCTCCTACCTTCTGGGCCATGGGTCCGTTGCAATATGATCGTCAAAACATTTTTCACTTTCGGTTTCAGGCGGCGTTCCATTCTGGAACTTACGCGCGTACGCTCGAAGGGCCCGGGACTGAAATTTTTGAAATTCAAGCAAAACTCCGAAGATTTAAAGGTATTCGGTTGGCAGAGTCAAAATGGGTAAAAACGTTGGGCCTACGAAGCGGACTTCTATTAGGTGCGTTTATCATTTACGGAGCCTGCGCCGCTATTTGCGTCGCCTCTTTTTTGGCAGAGTTCTTTAAAGCAAATCTGAGCAAGATGTAAATTTCACTTAAACGTAATAAAAACAAGTTTCTTCATCACTGCGTTTTGGGACGAAATTCAAATTATTCTTTTTTTCTACGACGGGCGTGTTTGGCTTAAAAACAACATTGAGATTTGAGATAAACATTTTCAATGAACTCGATGACTCACCTTCTAGTTGTCATTTTGCAGTATTAAGAATACAACCAATCAAAACGAATTTTGATGTACGAAGAAAATGGTGCTTGGAAACCGGCCTGTCCAAGAACATGAGAATATCAATTTTTGTTTCTAGGTCCTGTTCGTGGGACAAGCTTATTTGGCTTGTCTAAAGTTAAGGACATGAAGTACAAATAACTTTTCAAATACCTTTATTACCGCGCACTTACGATAAAGAGTACTTATGGTCGTACTTATATTATAGATACGCGTCTATTTAATTGTTTTATTATTATTGATTGATTTGATTTATTTGACAATTGGCAAATGCCCTAGTCAACAAGGACGGAGATTCTGAGGACTGGGGTATATGTTTGATTACTAGAATTTGTTTTGAAACTTTTAGATAACTATGTATTACGTGTATATTGCTATGTGTATAGTCTAGTTTGGATTGTTTTATTATTATTATTGATTTGTTATTTATTAAATGGCGTCGATGATTTTAGAGAAACAATAAAATCCATGAGTTACAATTTCAAAGTATTTTCAATGGGGTAAATAAAAATACTCAATGCAAAATGTAAAGCAGACATCAATATTTTTTTCATGCTTGACGTGTAATTTACGACGAATTATTTATATGTAAAAGTTCAGTGTAATTGACTGAAGCATGTTTTTGAATAATATAGTTAGTGTCTTCCTCCAAAGGAGCGTTTTTGCTTACTCAAATATGTAACCTAAATTTAAGACAGTTAGGCTTTATGTACAAGTTTATAGAGAGTTTTTTAGTTTTAAAAATTGAAAAACTTGATTTTTAAATGATTTTTATTAAAACTGAACTTTGCCGCAAAGTTTACTTTGTCAAAATTTTAAGCACTGTTTTATTGCTCCCTTCAAATCCGAACCCATTAAACGCCGTAATTTTCCAAGTGCATAACATCATTACTGGATACTCGTCCTATTTTAACCATTTTCATTTTAAAATTTGGCGAGGCTTTCAATTTGGTTGATATTACATATAATTGAAGGGGGAAGGGTTCGGGGTCAGCTAGGTCGTTCAAACCACAACTTTTGGTTTTATGCAAAACTAGCAAAAACCCGGGTTGTTTAAATGAGGGAGAAGGGTAAGGGCTATATGGCTTGTGTGGCTAGTTTTAAGTATATTAAAAATTGTAATAGCAACGGAGTCTTGCGCAGCCGAAAAATACAGTTATTAAAACAGTTAATTCTGGAAAGCAATATACTTTTTAGGATACTGTTAGATTACCGTTAATTTATACTACTTATTGAATGTCGTTAATTAGCCAACGGGAGCCCATGTGGGTTTATGTGTTAAGTATGACACACAAAATACAAACGTAAAAACTAACCAAACAAGCCTGTCACACCCTTCTGCCAAAGTGATTTAAATGACGTCTGATTTTTTCCAAATTATGCAGCTGAAACGCAAATTGTGAATTTGTGCGATCATATATTAACGCACGTTTAAACACAAAAAAAAGTGCGGCTAAAAATACGACATATCATATACGAATATAAACGTTACGTGAGTACATTATATAACGACAATTTTAACAATTGGCTTGATGCCTGAATCTTCGTGAGTTACTTATAATAGATGTAAGTTGAATGTAAACGTTTGCTTGAATAATTGATACTTCTCATAACGTTTCAACCAACAAGAAAAATGCCAGTATAATCGTCAATGGTGTTTTATAATTAAGTTGTTTACAAAAACAAATTATGCCTACTTGCTCCGATACTGTTACACCATGAGCAAAACAACAAAAAATATTCCAATGAGTTACATGTGTAAGTTATACAAATTGTGACAGTCGCAAATAACTGACAATTCAAAATGACCAATCTTAAAACAAGCTCTTATCCCAGGATACATTTTTGCAAAGTTCTCATCATTTTAGTGCTCTCTGCAACATCGACTGTCCTAGATTTGTATGGCGGTTTCATATCGTATCGTATCGTCATATCGCTAATAAATCGCTCGAATATGCAGCGCATTTTCAGCGCTTAGTCCAAGCCTCTGCCCTACAACCATCGATACAACTCCTAAATTCTAGCCAATCTGAAGCGCCAAATATTGAATCAGCGTTTTCAAAGCTAATGTCATCATTTGGAAGTAGTAAGGCAACTTGTCAAGTGATGTACTTCATCAACGTTCCAGCTGAGACATACTGCAGTTTATTCGACGTGGTCACGTGGTATGTCACGTGTGTTCCAGGGAAACTATCAACGGCCTGCTACGGATAATATGCCTACCTGGTCTGGGTCACCAACAAGGGTCCGGGGGCCTTTGTTTCTCAAGAAGTGCACTTCAACTCTTGCCACCACCGGCCCCTTGTATCGAGGGATGGATATATCAATCCAATTCCTACACTACCTTCATTTGAGTTGCACTTAAGCGTAATATCAGTCGAAATCCGGACAAAACTATCTCGACCATGCGTACCAGGCTTAACCGGAGTTGCTCATTATAAGTTAACGGAGGAAAAATTAGGTAAAATTGATTTAAGAGTTAAAGCCAAACAATCCCGTCCAAGTCGGGGGACACTTAAGGGAGGCTCCGACGGACCTTCACGGGTATTGGGGCAAAAACTTATTAAATTTTGACGTAAGACAAAAAAAATTAGAAATCCAGATTCTTGTAGTGTTCCCCTATTCTAGAACGGGCTTGTTTGCTTCGTTTACGTTGTCTCAACAACATAAGAAAAATTACAAAATTTAATAACTTCTAGCCAAAATGTCCGTCCTAGGGAGCAGGGCCCCTTTGCTCCCCTACTTCATTCGTTGAAAAAAAAAATGCTCTGTAATAAGTTGCCCATATTTGGAGTTTTAAAGGACGTATGAAGGTGAGATTTTTTGTTCAACCGTGCCACCTTGCTCACTACTCTCACCCATAAATCCTTCTCTCACTATCAGAAAACTTCTACCCATGCTAACTACCTATCTCACATCACTTACGCATTCCAAAAGTCGGGTTTTATTAGATTACATAAGATTTTATTTTAATAATTTAAAAAAATAGTTCCGTTTGCCCATCTGATTGTGAGTATCATTATCTCAGGAACTATTCAACATAACTCAAATCTGTTTGCAAATATGAGACCTCAAGGTAGGCCGGTAAACAAAGCTTTTAATAAGGTCGTCCGACTCCAGCAAAATCAGTAGTCAATGCAAAAAATTGTTAAAAGATTTCTGGCGTTACTTTGGAATTTAGTCCCTAGAAGTTACCTTGTGAATAATTTGCCTAATCAATGCCCATTTTTTTTCTAAATTAATTGCTTTAATTAAACTAAATTTAACGGCTCTAGAAATGCTTTAATTTCTGAAACATTTCATGAAGTTCAAAGTTAGCTCTTTCAAATTCCAATTGATTCAGTATATTATAGTACAATTAAATTTCCACGCTTTAATTAATTCAATTATCCTAAGCTCACACTGTGACCTCCAGAGATCAAACTATCGCCTATCTGGTCAAATTTACTTTATACTCGAATCCAACATCATTAATATATTTCTTTTTTTTTAAATTTCAAAGAAACAATCTCGAAACGAACCAAATTTCCTGCCAATTAAGGCAAGGCAGGCAAGGCAATTTATTAAAGACAATTCCAAACGAAACAAGCCCACTATCTTCATGTTGTATTAGAATGATATCCTTGACCTTGATCTTTAACCTTCATGGGGATCATTTGGCATCAAATAAAAAAAATTGAACTAGGCCGGACCTTAATGAACTCATATCTGGAAATAGATTTGAGATATGTTGAGTAGTAAACTGTACGAGCTAGATTTACAAACAAATAATGTTGGACATAATGCAGGCTTATCGAATACGCCTATCAGGTACACCGACCAAAGTACAAATACATCTCATTAATCTCAATTACAAATTTGCAGAAAAGATGTCACAGAAGGTTTGCAGTACCTTGAATAGTACAAGAACAAGAGGCAAAAACGAAAAATTTGACGAACAGAACAGGATTTCAGCTTGCGGTTTCAAAATACTGTCACACTCTTAAATTAACCGATAACAAAACCTTGTAGCGTAGATTTCCAAATATTGTCAAACAAAAGGTTACTCTTTATACCCATATAGGTCACTAAATTGAACAAGGATATCAATCGGCAAAGTTACCTTGTTAGCTGATGTCATGTTAGAAAACAAAGCTATTGACTTTTACTACGCATTTTCATTATACGACTTGAGAACCAAAGGCTGTGATGGCTTTGAACGTTGACCAAGTTTAGCTTAGGTGTTTCCTATTGTTTACGCAAAATAAAGTGATCCTATGGAAGGTAACTAAGGTATGAAAGTTTTTTCCACGAATAAATTGTAAGCTTCATTTCGGCAATTTATAACTTCAAAGAAGCTCGACTTTATCTAGAACATAGTTCTCAGTTTTGATAAAATTGTATTTGATACTATTTGATATTATATATTAATATCAATTGATGTTAATATAAATATATTTTAAAACAGCAATCAAATTTATTTTGCCCACCTTTAATTTGTATAGAACAGCTGAACTCAAGCCTTTGCCATTGTTTGGACGGCAAAACTTAAGATTTTCTGTAGTTTTGCGTACCCGTGTAATTAACAAAAAGGCAGTCCAAGCAAAAATTAAAAAGCACTAGTTTCTCTTATGCCTATTGTTGGGTAGGGAAAAGGGGGAAAAAAAGGGGACCGTGCTACGATCCGCGCAAAGCAAAAGGTAAGGTTGCTCGTGTTACCACGAGACCACGGTGCCTCTTATGCCAAGAGTGACCAAACCAAGACGCTATTGCTTTGCTATCCCACACTATGCCTAAAAGCAAACTGTGAGTCGTCACAAACTGTTAAACAAAGCAAAATTTTCATTGTGCTGTTTTGCAAAATTTTTGTTGTGCAAAATCTAAGTTTTGGAAGTAACTTTAGTTTTTCATTGTTTTAGTGAAGAAGCGAACGCCTCTAAATTTTCGGTGTTTTAGAAAATCAATGCGCAAGAAATTCAAAGAAGAGAAACAGCATGGATATTATTTCTGCCCATTATGCTTACTAACAACAAAACTACAATGCTGTTTTAGCACAATCAAGATTGGAAACTAATTTCCACTTGTCCGTACCAAGCAAATGTTACGCAGTGAAAACAAACTCGGCCAACAAGCAATGGCAATCCAACAATTTGGTTCAGCAAAGCATGAACTGTGTTTAGTGAATCGCTGTAAATCAGTGAAACCTCAATCTAACCTAAACTATGCGCAGTTTTTTTTATTAACAAATTAGTCGATTTAACTTTAGAAAAAATACACTTAGAGTACTAGGTCAACCAAATTGAGCTTATTTGAATTAGAAAAGCCTAAAGTTTATACAATTTTGAAGATGGAGAAGATTGTTTGGAAAAATTTAGGAAGTGCAAGTGGATAGATTAACCAGAACGTTAGAACATGCTGAATAGACAAAGTCAAACATTAGTGTTAAATCAGTTGCATTTTGCATGCGAGTACAACCATCTTGGGAATTGGGATTCGAGAAAAAAAAATAGGATTTGAAATGTCATATGTTTTACCACAGATTTCAAGATAAAGGAAAAATAAAATTCAGCTACGAGAAACATTAACGTAACAACATTTTTATAAATAAATAATTTGTGACACTTCAACCAAACTTCACACGCAACATGTTCTCATAAGTGTATCAACCTTAAGCCAGTGCTGATCTAAAGCAGATGCACTAATTGTTGCTTTTTTTTTTTTTATAAAGTTATTATATTTTTGTTTTTTTAGTGTGATAATTGTTTGTAGTGGACAAACAACTTTAATTTGTATAAAATAGCTGAAATCAAGCCATTGCCACTGCTTGGACGGCGAAACTTAAAATTTTTTGTAGTTTTACTTGCAATTGTACATAACAAAAAAAGGCAACCAATGCAAAAATTCACTAGTTTTTCTAATGCCTATGCCTAAAAAACAAACTGTGTGTCGTCATAAACTGCTCAACAAAGCAAAACTTTCATTGTGCTGTTTTGTTAAATTCTTGTTTTGCAAAGTCTAAACTTTGTAAGGAACTTTTGGTTTTCATTTTTTTAGTGAAGGAGCAAAAGCCTCTAAATTTTCGTTGTTTTAGAAAATAAATCCGCAAAAAAATTAAAGAAAGGAAACAGCATTGTATATTATTTCTGTCCAATATGCTTATCAAGAACAAAACTACAATGCCACTACAATGCTTTAGCACATTCAACATTGAAAAAAAAAACAATTTCTACTTTTCCGTACCAATTAAATGTAACAAAAAATGTTGGAGATAATGCTGGCTTATCAAATATGCCTATTAGGAACACCAACCAAAGTACAATAACATGTGATTAAACAAAATTACAAATATGCAGACAATATGTTACACAAGGTTTGCATTACCTTCACTAGTACAAGAACAAGAGGAAGCAACGGAAAGTTTGACGAACAGGACAGGATTTCAGCTTGCGGTTCAAAAATACTGTCACACTCTTAAAGTAACCGATGATGTAACCTTTTAGCGTAGATTTCCAAATATTGTCAAACAAACGGTTACTCTACATACCCATATAGGTCACTAAATTTAACAAGAATATCAACCGGCAAAATTACCTTGTTAGTTGATGCCATGTTAGAAAACACACCTATTGCCCTTTACTACGCATTTTCATTATTTGTATAATGACAACCAAAGGCTGTGATGGCTTTGAACGTTGACCAAGTATAGCTTAGGTGTGACATATGTGTTACATATTATTTACGCAACATTAGGTGATCACATGGTAGGTAACTAAGGTATGTTAGTTTTTGACTCGAGTACATTGCAAGCTTCATTTTGGTAAAGAATAGCTTGAAAGAAGCTCGACTTTATCTAGGACGTAGTTCTCAGTATTGATAAAATCTATTGGTTGCTGGATATTATATATTAATATAAATTAGTGTTAATATAAGTATATTAAAAAACCGCAATCATATTATTTATTGCCCACCTTTAATTTGTATGGAATAGCTGAACTCAAGCTTTTGCCATTGTTAGGATGGCGCAACTTAAGCTTTTCCATAGTTTTACTTGTACATAACAAAAAAGGCAATCAATGCAAAAATTCACTAGTTTTTCTAATGCCTATGTCTAAAAAACAAACTATGTGTCGTCGAAAACTGTTCAACAGAGCAAAATTTTCATTGTGCTGTTTTGCTAAATTCTTGTTTTGCAAATTCTAAGTTTTGGAAGGAACTTTTGTTTTTCATTTCTTTAGTGAATGTAGCGAACGCCTCTAAAAATTTGGTGCTTTAGAAAATAAATCCGCAAGAATTGCAAAGAAAAGAAACAGCATTGGATATTATTTCTGTCCAATATGATTATTAACAACAAAACTAGAATGCTGCTTTAGCATTAAAAAAAATTCTGCTTATCAGTACCAACTAATTGTAACGCAGTAGATACACACTTTGCCAACAAGCAATGGTAGTCCAACAATTTGGTTCTGCAAAGCATAAACTGTTTAGTGAATCGCTGTAAATCAGTGAAACCTCAATCTAACCTAAACTCTGTGCAATTTTTTTATTAACAAATTAGTCGATTTAGCTTTAGAAAAATACTCTTAGAGTACAAGGTCAAGCAAATTAAGCTTACTTGAATTAGGAAAGCCTAAATTTAATACAATTTTGAAGATGGAGAAGATTGTTTGAAAAATTTAAAAAGGGCAAGTCGATACATTAACCAGGACATTAGTGCATGCTAAATAGAAAAAGTCATGCCTTATGTTACTTTTGGCATGCGAGTACAACTAGCTTGGGAATTGGGATTCGAGAAAAAAAATAGGATTTGAAATGTCATATGTTTTACCACAGATTTCAAGATAAAGGAAAAATAAATTTCAGCTACGAGAAACATTAACGTAACAACTTTTTTGTAAATAAATAATTTGTTACACTTCAACCAAATTTCACACGCAATATGTTCTCAAAAGTGTATCAACCTTCAACCAGTGCTGATCTAAAGCAGATGCACTAATTATTGATCCTTTTCATAAAGTTACTATATTGCTGTTTTTAGTGTGTTAATTAGAATATTGTTCATAGTGGACAAACACCCCTTCGCTAGGATTCACCGAATCCTAGCTGAATGGCTTTTGTTTGCTAAAAAATTGCGGGGATTTGCCAACACATTAGGAAGCAAGATTTTTGCGGCAACAAACATTTTCTTGTGAACAAAAGTGAAGAACTGAAATTCCATTATTAGTTATAAAAAAAACTTCCTAATCCATAGTTGTCACTTGTCGGAACACTAATTGAAACCCAGAAAACTGGTAGTTATATACCAGAATCTGATCAAGAAAGTGTAAGGTTAGGTTACAACGAAGGTTCTACTGTCCTCGGTTAGCATACAAGCCGGCAGTTTAGACTAATTAACGATATGGCCAAGACAAAGGGTTTCGCCAATTTTTTTCAAAATAAACTTAAATTATTGTCGTCAAACATCGTTGAAAAAAGCAAAATTTTGTTATGCCTTCCTTTGCTAAATTTTTGTTTTACAAAGCAAATTTTTTTAATTTTTTCAATACATCCACAATTCTACCTTGAAGTTCTACAGTAGAATAGACTAAATTACAACAACTTAACGCAGGACAGTTAGCATTTTGGTTAATAGCAAAGCTAGCAAACTCTTGAACCGGAAAGTGACCAACATTTTATTGACCAGAATAATTTGAAATTCTTTATAATTTTTCTGAAAATATAGTATAACTTCTGGCAGCTTCCGTGACAATCTAATCACAGTTCATGCTTTGCAGAAACAAATTGTTGGATTTCCATTGCTTGTTGGCAGAGTGTGTTTTTACTGCGTTGGATTTACATGGTACGGACAAGCAGAAATTAATTTCCAATCTTGAATGTGCTAAAGCAGAATTGTAGTTTTGTTGTTAATAAGCATATTGGACAGAAATAATATCCCATGCTGTTTCTTTTCTTTGAATTTTTTGCGGATTTAATTTCTAAAGCACCGAAAACTTAGAGGCGTTCGCTCCTTCACTACAGCAATGAAAAACAAAAGTTCCTTCCAAAACTTAGAATTTGCAAAACAAGAAATTAGCAAAACAGCGCATTGAAAATTTTGCTTTGTTGAACAGTTTTCGACGACACATAGTTTGTTTTTTAGGCATAGGCGTTTGGAAAACTAGTAAATTTTTGCTTTGATTGCCTTTTTGTTATGTACACGTGTAACTGAAACTAGAGTGAGACTACAGAAAATCTTTCGCCGTCCATGCAATGGCTAGGGCTTGAGTTCAGCTGTTTTATACAAATTAAAGGTGGACAAGTAATCTGATTAAGGTTACTTACTATACTTATAATAACACTAATTTATATTAATATGTAATATCCAACAACCAATAGATTTTATAAAAACTGAGAACTAAGTCCTAGATAAAGTCTAGCTTCATTGAAGCTATTCTTTACCAAAATGAAGCTTACAATTTACTCGTTTAAAAAACTTACATACTTTAGTTACCTACCATATGATTACTTAATGTTGCGTAAGCGATAGGTAACACATATGTCACACCTAAGCTAAGCTTGGTCATCACAGCCTTTAGTTCTCAAGTCGCATAATGAAAACTTGTAGTGAAAGTCAATAGGATTGTTTTGTAACATGGCATCAACTAACAAGGTAACTTTGCCTATTGATATTCTTGTTCAATTTAGTGACCTGTATGGGTACATAGAGTAGCCTAATAGGCGTATTCAATAACGCAGCACTGTCTTAAACATTTTTTGTGTATTTAGCTCGTACAGTTTAGTGAGTCTGTTCAACTGTTTTAAATTACCGGTAATTCAAACCGTAGTCTCAAAATATGTACTTTTTTATTCACTGTAGGAATTGTGGTGTACTCCGAAATATCCAAAAGTTTCGAAAGTATTCTAAACTTTTGTTGTGTCAAGCACGGGAGGTTACAGTGTCTTTGGTTTCAAATTACGGATTAATATTGCAAACTTAGCGCCGCGGAACGGCGCTTGCTTGCTTCTAGCACTTTTGGAAGGATTTGGCCACACCACCCCCTAACTAGCATCACTTAAAACGTCACGAAACATTTTTAGTATAAAAATCCAGAAATTTCTCAGAGTTTTATCATTAACTTCAACAATCCTCGACGTAGCTTACCATAAAAAAATTTGCGATGAATCCAAGCGACCCCTTGTCGTACTTTTTCCTGCTCATCGCCGTGACCATTGCAGTCGTCAGTGCGAACCCCTACACCACAATTACCAACGACAATGTAAAGACTGTAAACAGCAAAATAACGTATGCCTCCCTCTCCGACAAGGTCCTGGCGGAAGGAACCGCTGTGAAGCAGGGTCTCAAATCGCTTAAGGAGCTGCAAGCAAACTTTGCGGGTCGCGGAACCCTGGTCTTCAGCTGCTCCACTGGTTATAACGGAATAACCTTCGTCAAAGGGGAAGCGATGCGTTTGGATGACCTCGATGTAACGAACCCCAACAAGCCAAGCACCATTATTGTCGCCTACACTCACAACTACGGACATCGGGATCCCGTGGTCCGCAAGTTGGAGTTCGACCAATTCGCAGCAACCGTCTCCCACCTCGAGACCGCTGCGGATAATCACGGAATCAATTTCGCTCTCAAGCGGATCCTGGTCGCAGCTGACGTTTTGTCTGCGTACTACGGCGATGAATCTAATTTAAAATTGTCCCCAACTGATGCTCAGAAGCAAACGGATACCATTGTTGCCTGTATTAAGGAAGACACTCTTGAGGCGACAAATATAGGTTTGGAGGAATTTAAAACTGAGATGTAAGTTATGTTGCCCACTATGTTTCACTAGCCAAACTAACCAATCCTAAGATTTCAATTCTAACTTCTGAGTCTTTCTTTCTTATGACGCGCTTTTTTGCTAGTTTTAAAGTATTATTACTATTCGCCGTAGTAATTATGATAGTAATATTTTTTTTAGTCTTTTTTGCCATTTGGAAAGGCGTGGGTAATTGCTCACTCACTCCCGACAAACCCACATACTATATTTAGTTGGAAAAGATGCATACTGTAATGTTACATTTCTTTTAGTGTTAAGGCTGAGGTGAAGATGCTCTATGACGGCATTGTTGGGAGTGGAGCGTTCGAGATTACACCCACTAACTTAATGCTCGTTGCTATTGCGCGTGCGCACATCAGTGCAATGTGCACGGCCATCATCGACTGTATCCGTCTTCATAACAACATACTCCGCGTTTTGGCCAATGACGCTCCGAGTGGTGTCAACGAAAACGGTGATTGGCTGAGCTACCTCGTAGGTTACCCGGTGCACATCCTCCTCTCCTACGGCTGGAACAAGGCTCTTGTCAACAGTGCGGCCCTCGCAGGCGCCACCGTGCGGGTCCTAAACGTCCAGAACAGCATAACTACGTTCTTGGAAGAGTTAGCAAATATCATCGGAACGTGGGGAAATGGTAGTGCGAACCTGGCCGAAGACATTAAAGCCGCTAAAGCAATTAAAATGGATCATTCCATTGGGTTTGAGGTCAAGGACAACAGAATGGTTCCAGTTGAGGCGGTGGCCGCCTAGCCGATTTAGATCATTTGCCCCATACCAAGTTTTGACCTTTCACATGTACTACTTTTATAAGTAGCCTAGCTTCAGTGAAAAACTTGATGAATCAAATTTTCCTGTATGTTAAATCAATCAATAAATCAATGGTTTGCTTGACACTGGGCTTAAGTCATATAATCACGGTAGAATAATAATAATCACATAAGACACAATTATATATGAATCTTCAAATAGTGTAATGATAAAACTAAACAAGTTTTGCGGCAATTTTTGAAGCTAAGAAACACCTTACTTAACGGGCGGCTTATACAAATCCTTAATTGAACTAGCCTAACATTCCTATCCTAGAGCAGCAGGATTTTGAATTTGTTTTCTGGGTAAAATTTGCAAAAAAAAAACCTCTTAGGTTAATATTTTGGATAATGTTAGGTTAAATTAGGTTCACTTGCTAAAAAAACCTAGTACCAGGAGAGGAGGGAAGGACTGTAAGAGTACTTTGAGGGAAGCCGACTTAAATTTTTGTAAACCAACTTTTCCGGGATTTAAACGCTTTGTTCAAGTTATTAGTTCGAATACTAGTTGACCTCCACGTGTGAGGATTTCCAGGTTTGTTGACACCTTGACGCCAATTCGCGACCCGCAGGTTGGTATATCACCGTTAGCAAAGTTGCTGGCAGCATGTATCGGAAGCATTTACGTTGACGAGAAAATAATGCTGGGCAAAATGCTTTTGAAAATTGTTCAAAAGGCGTCCAAAATCTGTACTATGGCAAAGAGGGTTTTTGGTCGGTTCCTAGAGCCGAATTTAGCGAAAATAGGCTTGAAGACCGTCTTTGAGCCGAGCAAGCCCACGGAAACCCGGTCTCGAGACTTTTGCCAGACCGAATTCAGCCAAAACTCGAAGACGGTCTTCCGTGGGCTTGGGCTTTGAAGGCTTGTCTCATATTCACGAGGTGAAAAGGCCCCTTTCTTTGACCCCTTTTGTTTTTGTAAAGAATGCCTTTTGAGGCATTGTTTACGCAATCTCTTTCAGTCAATTCCATGTCATTAGCAAAATTAGTTTAGTATCTTTTGCGAACTAACTAACATCGTCCACTAATCGCATGGCGCTGACCTATTAAGGCACTGACCATGGACGTTCCCCTAAGTAAATAGGTCCCAGAATCAAATAAGGTCATTTATTGTAATAGTGATCAATATTTGAGAATCATAGGCCAACGATTTACAGATTAACTTGGACATTAAATCACAAGACTCTCTGCCTCATTGCTACAGGTTAAGAAGGCCAGTGTCATTTGGTCAGCGCCGTTCCTCCGTAGCAAACGCCTCATTGCTACAGGTTGTGAAGTTCAGCTCCATTTGGTCAGCGCCAAATCCCGTAGCGAGTTGGATTGCATGACCAGGGGAACACTTTTGAGTGAGAAATTTGTCCCGAGTGATTTTCCATTCCCTCTCAACCTAAAAAATGACTTATTCAAAAGTTGTTCAAAATGCAAAACGAAACAACTTTGCCTAATAAATTTTTTCTCTGTGGGTCACCGTTTGAGGTCAACAGTAAGGTAGATCAAAAATTAGCCACCTCCAGAGCAGGCTACGAGAAAGTCTCGACTTTGTCTTACTTTTCGTCCCACTGAATGACGACTGCCACCACGGCTAACGGCAAAAATTTCAAAAATTTTTATTGCAATAATTGAATTTTTGAAATGATGTATTTTGAACCAACATATTATCGCAACGTATATTTTTTCAAAACGTTTGCCATACTAGTGCAATCTTTATCAACAACGGCTGCCTTAAATTTTTATGGTGGCTTTGAAGGGTGTAATATTATAATTTATTGTCGAATCGCAGATAAATCGCTCGGATTCAGTACGCATTTTGAGCCTTTAAACAAAGCTTCTAACTTAATACTTAATTCTTTGAATTTGAAAAAAACTAATAAAATAAACTGTAGACGATTTGTACAGATTTGTACGATTTGTATATTAGTCAAATAAATCAATTAAGGGTTAAATTTAGTTTAAAGAATAAAAAATCCACTTCCACATGAACTCATTAGGGATATTTTGTTATTAATAAAATTTATTATATGACATTTGAACTATTCTAGCATTTTGTGCCAAATATTACTTATTTTTTTCTTGCCCTACGACAGACATGTTTTGGTTTTTACAATATTTATGAAAAAGTACCATAACTACTACGTAACATCAAATTAATCTTATTGAATACATCAAAATACTTACAAAAAATCCATTTTTGAAGACCTCTGCGTATTAAGTTTTGCAGAAATCAATTATTTTTGCAATTTTCGATTTCAATTTATATACAACACCGTAGAGGGACAAATAGAAAATAAATTAATTTAAAACGAGAATAAACTTAAGTTTTAAAAAAAAAACTACTAGCCCAACAAGCCCATTCTAATCCAAAAGCCATTAAAAAACTTTGTTTTTGTTTTTTACAAAAGGTAGGTAGCGGAATTTTAATTGTGTTATAGCGAAACGCGGACGCGCACGTATAACCTACCACTGGCGCATCAACGAAATACCACTATAAAAACGGCATTTAACAAAGTAGTGAAATAAGAATGTACACGTTACGTCAGTATAGTTTCAGCTTCCGCTTGTTGGATGAATATTGTGAATACATGTAGTTGAAGCAGTTGATTGTTGGCGTGTCTTTACATAATTGATATCTACTCATTACGCTTACATGTAGTAGTACCCCCAAGTAGTACCCCCGAACACGCAGATCTCGCCCAAAAAATTAAACGCGATATAAGTAAACCATATAAGAACTTTTATACGAAAAGTAGCGGCCGAATTACATAAACGCGCCAATTACAATTTTTTTAACTTTCAAATCTTGGATTCTCCTTACGGAAGAATTACACGTAAATTGCAAAGGTACCCTTATCATTTTTCCATTCATGCATTGAGAACACTTGTGATAGTTTTGTATCACCTCTTACTCTGTAATTTAATTTATGTATATTTTTCAGTTCCTTGTGCAATGCACAAGTTCTCTTGTGCAATGCACAATTTCTCTTGTGCAATTCACAATTACTCTTGTGCAATGCACAATGTGTTTTGTGCAATCCACAATTCCTCTTGTGCAATGCACAATGTGTTTTTTTTAAATCCACAATTTCTCTTGTGCAATGCACAATGTGTTTTTTTAAAATCCACAATTTCTCTTGTGCAATCCACAATTTCTCTTGTGCAATGCACAATTTCTCTTGTGCAATGCACAATGTGTTTTGTGCAAGGCACAATTTCTCTTGTGCAATGCACAATTTCTTAACCTAGGTTGGATTTGGATAGGATAATGATTTATTTGTCTAATGCCACCGCTCCCAGGTTAACCAAATTTTAGTCAAGTGCATCAAATTTTGGTGCAGGTGAGCCAAATTTTGATCCAAATGAACCAAATGAAGTGAAATTGTGCATTGCACAAGAGACCTTGCGCATTGCATTGCTGAAAAAAAAAACATAAAATAAATTACAAAGTAAGAGGTGATACAAAACTATCACAAGTGTTCTCAATGCATGAATAGAAAAATGGGAAGGGTACCCTCTTTGCAATTTACGTGTAATTCCTCCATAAGGAAAATCCAAAATTTGAAATTTAAAAAAAAATGTAATTGGCGCGTTTATGTAATTCGGCCGCTACTTTTAGTATAAAAGTTCTTTTATGGGTTAGTTATATCGCGTTTAATTTTTTGGGCGAGATCTGCGTGTTACTTGGAGGTACTACTACATGTTAGTCTTATGTTTATCGTTCTAATAGAACAAAACATACCATTATAAGTGGTAACAATTTTGTCACTTATCCTGCTTAAATAAAGTTGCTTATAGTTGCTTAAAAAAAGAAAAAAATACTCAACTGTACTCTATTTTGTAAGATACGAGTTGTAACACTGTCACATATAGGTGACATATTTTAATATGATACATTTTAAAAGTAGGCATCATTGCAACATATATTTTTGCAAAGTTTTAACCATGTTAGTGCTAACTGCAAGGACCGCGGCAATAAATTTTTGTGGCGGATTCAAAACTGGTAATATTATTCATTTACGTCATATCTCTGATAAATCGCTGGAGTACATAGGGTATTTACAGCGCTTGGACAAAGCCTCTGCGCAACCCCCAACAATAAAACTCCAAAATTCTAGCCAATCAGGAGCTCCAAAACTTGATCCAACATTTTCGAAACTCAGGTCATTATTTACAAGCTTCAAAACAACCTGTCATGTGATCTTCTTCATCAACTTTCCAGCAGAGAATTACTGCAGTATATTCGAGGTGGTCACGTGGTATGTCACGTGTGTTCCGGGACATGTCACAACGGCTTGCTACGAACAATGTTTATCTCGTGTGGATTGTCGACACCAGTCCGGGGGTTTTTATTCCACAAGAAGTTCACTTAAGCTCCAGCTACCGCTCCCTTAAATTTGTGTATCGACATAGTTACCCATTTTCTACGATACCTTCATTCGAGGTAGGCTTAGGTTTAACTTCGGTAGAAATCCGGACGAAACTATCTGGATTTTGTGCGCCAACTTTACCACGAGTTGCGCATTATATGTTAGTTGAGGAAAAATCAGGTAGAGTTTATTTTAAGCATCAAGCCAAACAAGCATGTCCTAAGTCTGGGGACCCTTAAGGGAAGTTTCTCAAAAATCAAAAAAGAATTTGCCCTAGTAATTACCTGTTTTATAGCTGCACTTTCCCTATTCACCTTGTGTGCGTAACGGTTGCACAAAAGTCTCTATTACTCCTCCCCAGGCTCCAATTGATGGGCATTTAAAGTACAAAAAGTACCATTTTTTTTAAAATCAAATATTGGTAAGATAGTTTGCTTATCCAATGGACCAGGTGCCCCCTGACCGTTTCCCGCTATTAAATGACTTGATAAATTAAATTACATATTTGTTTTAAATTTAATATTGTTCGGATAAAGTCCTCCTGTCATCGGATCGGCATGTTTGGCTGAAAAAACAAATTGAAAGCTTTGTTAATAAGGTAGAATCCAGCTGGTTTCATTGCAATATAAACTTCAAGAAGTAGAAATTACTAGAAATATTTTATGTGACTAGCTTTACTGATTCTTGGATTGGAAAAAATTGGATTCAGAAAAAAAATAGAAATAGTTGCTTCACCCGCTATAAACTATACTTTTTAGGACTGTCCTTGTGTACTCTACTTGATTCTGAATCCACGAAGGTGATGCTCAACGAGCAGTGCTTCACTCGATATGGGTTTCCACCTTATAAAAACCACGACATGCTTAATTTATAGACAATAATAATAATAATTAATTAATAATTAATAGACAAATTTATACAGAAGTGAACTTACGACAAACCTAACGAGCCCGTTACCGAACGTAAAATTGGAAACGTTGAACGAAACGGTTTCAAAAGGTGTGAGTGTCCTAATACCCATGGTTGAAGGTCTATCGATGCGGGGGACCATTTGGAGGACAAAGTATGCCTCAATGAAGGACAAATGGTGGACTTTAAGGGACCTGCGTCAATTCAGTACCTTCATTGAAGCCCTATTTTATAAACTAGGGAACTTAGACGCAAAGGAATTGCAGTCAGTGGCGCATGTGGAGAAGAAACCCGGTATGCTTGAGGCGCTGACGCCGATTCTCCACTCCGATGTTGGCGCATCTCAGTTCAAAACGATGCTAGCAGCATGTAATGGAAGCATTTACGTTGATGATAGAATACTGCTGGGTAAAACTTTTTTGAGTATTGTTCAAAACGCGTCTAGAGGATCCTACGCAGCACACAATCTGTACTATGGCAAAGAGGACTTTAAGTCAGCTCCTACATTCTGGGCCATATGTCCGTTGCAGTATGACCGCGAAAAAAATTTTCACTTTCGTTTTCAGGCGGCGCTCGACTCTGGAATTTACGCGCGTGCGCTCGAAGGGCCCGGGACTGAAATTTTTGAAATTCAAGCAAAACTCCGAAGATTTGAGAGTATTCGAGTTGCAGAGTTAAAGTGGGTTAAAACGCTGGATCTCCAAAACGGGCTTCTATTAGGGGCATTCATCATTTACGGAACGTGCGTTACTATTTGCGTCGCTTCTGTTTTGTAAGAGTTTTCAAAGCAATGCTAAACAAGTTGTAAACATCACGTTAATGTAATAAAGCAAAGTTTCTTCTTCACTGCATTTTGTTTGAAATTTAAATTATTTTTATTTAATACAACGGGTTTGTTTGTCTTAAAGTCAACCTTGAGATAGTAAACATTTTCAATGAACTCGATGACTCGATGATTCTAATTTTGTAATTTTTTTAAAAAATTACAACTAATCAAAACGGATTTCGGCCTCTACATACTAAGAAAATTGTCCTTGGGAAATATTTTTTGAAAATATGCCTAAAAGCCCAAAATAAACCTTCCTAGAACATGAGAATGCCTATTTTTATTTCTAGATCCCGGGACTGGTTCGTTTGACTAGTCTTAATAGAGCGAAGAAGATAAAGTGAAAATAGATTCGCAAAAACCACTTTTGTCACGCACTCACGCTAAAGAGCTTTCCGTATCCATAATACCTAAATGACGTTCATGATTTTCGAAAAAAAAATATAAAAACCATGATGTACAAAATTATTTGCAACCCAAAAGTTGACGATGTTTTCAATCTTGTAGGATTTCTTGGAAGTGGACAAATTGGCGAATCGATGGAAACGCTGATAAATTTGAATTTTATTCAAGAACAAAAGCAGTTAGAGCTTAGCTTGAGGTGTCGTTGGAAATGTATGGATGGCTTCTACATTCTCACAAAACGTCCACCCTGTACGACAATTTGGGAATGAACTAAAGAGGATCAAATTTTAAACTTAAAATGCTTCTAGCTCTATCTTTCTTTGTCATAAGTTGACCAGACTAGGTCCATTCGATGCGAAATTTTGTCTAGTTTTTAAAACTGGCTTCAGATTTCGTCTAGCTGTTACCGTTCTCGAGATCTTGGCCAAAAGGTAATATTGATGTTTTTTT
>JAQFYP010000771.1:0-19563 GCA_034694865.1 Bilobella braunerae | reverse complement strand
TGATTGGCTCAAAGTAAACTTTGACCCAAAGGGGCCCATGTGGGAGGTAGTTGTGTATAAGGACGAAGATGAGTATGTCGGAAAAACTGTGTTCTGTTTTAAAATGTGCCATGTTCTGGGTGACGGAATCACGCTACAACACATGGTGGACGCAATTTTAGAACACAAATTTAAAAAATCTGAACAGATTTTTAAAACACCGTCGTTGTCATGGAGATCTGTTCTAAATGGGCCGTACCTGCTGTCAAAGCAAGCGGCAGCTATTTTTCTCCACTCTGATCTCATCTCGAAAAAGAAGAAATCTGGGCAGATGCTATTGTCCTTTTGCACAATTGAGTTGGAACCGGTTCGAACCCTGGCGGCAGCATATAAGTGCAAATTTAGCGACATTATCATAAACGTTTGGTGCAATGCTCTGCGTCAAATCCTCCTTGAAACTGGCGTAGAAACCTCTGCACTACCCAAAAGTATCCCTATTGTTTCGCCCAGAGCAATTCCAGGAAGGCAAAAGCCTATGGTTAACGGAATGTAAGCAGAAAATATACAGAGCCTTTCAAACGTTTCTGTTAAATTTTCTATAAAAAATAGCCGCTTAGTAAATATTTGCAAAACCAAACAAGCCCGTTTTAGGGTATGAGAATCCATGAATTAAAATTAAAATAAAAATCCTCCTGTTCCACGATGGGCTAGTTTGGCTAGTATTCAACAAGTTGGTATACAGTGAAACCCTCTGTAGACGTGTACACGTGTACACACGTTTGCACGTTATTCGAATATCGAAAAGAAAATTATTGCGTATTCGTGACGTGCAAATTTATATGTGCACGCAGATTTATACGTGCAACTTAACATAAGGAAACATTTATATATTTGTTTGTTTGTTTGCTAATATTGAATTGTCACTTTTAGGACCGTGGGAATTTTTGACGCTCAAATAGGAAATTCCAATCGTCCGGAAAAGTTACGGGCTTTCGCGGCGCAGTCCCGCAAATTATGCAAATTAGGGTTATACGACGTGATGGAGAGAATTGTGGGGCTGGGCTACTACTTGCCCCTTTGCCTCATAATCCCAACAGATAGGGCAAAACCTGGGATATCTTGTGCAATTAGCAGTTACCCCATACAAGGGTTAATGTGCCCTAGGGCAATTGCCTTTGGAAAATACACGATATCAGCCTTCGTTCCTCTTCAGCAACTCTTTACGCAAGATTTTGGTACAAATTTACAAATATTTAAAATTTTCTTTCCAATTTTTTTTTTAAATTTGAAAACAGTTTTTTTTTAATATTTAGGTTTTACGACAAATTTCGTCACTACAGGCAAGAACAAAATTGACGTGTCAGTCGCGGCCGACAGCGCAATTGTACACAGTCAAGACACAATGAACAAATTTCAAGGGATACTCTCACATGAACTGGAACAATTGAGCAAGAGTTGTTTGGTGGAAAATGTTTAAACTGTTCAATTCAGTGAACTTGAACAAAAATGAACACGTCGAATTGAACAAAAAATGAACACACGAATTTAATTTTTCATTGAGCTTATCAAATATATTTAATTAATCAAGTTTCATCGCGAAAAATGTTACAGTAATTTATTTGACCATAAAAGTCGTTTCGGTTTTGGAACGTTTAATGTTCCGCTTTTTTTGGTAGCCGGAATGTTTTCTAATTAAGTACTAAAAAGTAGGTAAAGTACTAAAAGTACTTTCATACTTTAGTACTAAAAGTACTAAAAAATTTTTAGCTTTGAAATGTAAAATGATCTAAATCCTTTATTTTTATATTAAAAACCACAGGCCTCCTATCGTGAGTGCGTAATAAGGGGGTACACAATGTATATAATTGTTCTAACAAAAATGTTGAATCCAATAAAAAATTTTTTTTAAATGTTTGTACATAAAACATTTGTAAGATTCTTGTGCAATAGAGTGTTCTGTAAGTTATAAAATGCAAACTATAAAAGAAAGAAATTTTTGCAGTATTATCGATTAGGGGTTTTGACACATGAACTCAATTCTGATGAACATAATTTATCATTTTTGACATATGTTTCTTATCACTTTTAACATAATGTTTCGCACTACTATTATCATACTGTTTCGAATGTGCAACTATGCTATATCAATTCCAACTTTCAATGTGTTTTTTTCTCAATTACCGATAAAAGTCAAATACTGATACAATTGGATTGCATGTTGCTTAGATTAAAATTCAGCAAACTCATGGGATTTTATGCTCAAACTTATTGACGTAATTTGAATGTTTAAATGGAGAGCTGCTATTGGCCAATGAAACGCAAGATGCTGATAAACTTATCTAGATAGGAAGTGTTGCATGATGTAAGACACTTTGATATAATGTAGATTGCGTCTAAATTGCTAAAAAATAGTCAAGGACAGTAGGAGTTGATCCCCAGAAGTAGGCATTACACCAAACTACCTAAACCACTTTGCTGTGGTACACTTTGAAACTTTTACGATAAATTCGTTATAATAAAAAGTGTGCAAATATTATACAAAAAAAATCCACTCTATACGTGGCTAGAGCGCTCCGTCGTCGCAATTGCAATTCAAGAGTTACTGCAGACGCAGTTGCGTCAAATTTGGGCCGCGCAAATTCAAGCGACAACGTTTGCCATGCGCACCAAAGCTTAGCGCAAATGACTACGACACGCTCAGCCTATCGTACAACTACACAAGCAGCATGCAAGATCCAGATGCGTCATTTGCCTTCCCGGGAAACTAGCCTTTACGCTGAAACGCTCAAGAGACGTGTCACGTGACAATCAGCGATTATCCAATCATGACATTGAAAAAATTACAAAATACTATAATTGCTGGAAATTAACAACACTAATTATGTGCGCATGATTTGATTTGAAAAATCAATTAATACACAACTAAAACTTCTGTTTTTAAATTTCAAAGAATTTCAACTTAAGTAAAATTTTAGAAATTTCAATAAAAAGAAATAGAGCACACACTCGTTTATTTCAATCAAAGTCAGTTGTTTTATTTCAATACTTTAATGTATGGAGAATTAAATTTACTATAATTTAATTTCGTTTGTTAATGTGACATTTGTTTTACAATAATTGCTCAAGTAGTAGAAACGCTTGAAATTTGTTGCATTCTTTTCAAATTTTACATGAAATTTTGAAAATGATGTTTTTCATTGTGGACTGTCACTTTTCTCAAAACAAATGACGAAGCACATAAAAAGTCTTAAGTTTTGTTGAGTGTGATAAAATTGATAACTCAACTCCAGTTTACCTGATCACTTCCTGAGTTTTGTGATAATTTTTAATGCTGAGAGTTGATTGGCTTAAAACAACCCGGACGTTAACCTGCTTAACTCTCCTTCATTCAATTTCTGGAGAATAAGGAGGCGTTGTAGTCGTTCAAAGAATCACTTCAAGGAAGGTCGAATTTTAAGCACAAGTGATTTTTTTTAATTTGGCATAAATTCTGTACTGATTTTCTGGAAATTTTCATCAGGATATTCAGGAAAAATGGCAATGGGAACACCACTCCAACCAAATCAAGGTAATTTTTTTGTCAAAGCGACATTAGTTTGACCTTTTAAATTTCTGAATGTAGAAAATGAGTTTCGAAACCTATTTTTAAAACAAGGCGGAATTTTACTTTTCATTTTTAAAAAGATAGAAATACTTTGGATTCTAGCATATGAAATCAATTGTTTGGAGGTGACATTGGAAAGCGAGGATTTGGATACTGGCCATTACTACGACTGTTCCTTGAAATTGACAATTGTACCGGAGAAAGACAAATTTGCAGTAAATTATGAGGTCGTGCAGGTCAGCCCAAAAGGTACGCGCATGACTCGCCATTTTTAACCATATTTTTTTTAAGCAAAACACGCCTATCCCGAGACAGTTACTTAACAATTAGTTTAACGAACCCTGCCCTATCTTTCATTGCGTAGATTTCTCACCACCAAGTGATCAATTTAAAGAGAGGATTCAGAATTTTTTTAAGTTTCAAAGTTAGAGGAGAAAATGTGTTTGAAAGCGGTCAATTTTTTAGAAATTTTTTTTTGGAAATTTTACGAAACTTATGTTTGAATTTTTGAATTTAGAAACAATTGTGACTGGTTCCTTTGCCGCCGGGGATTCTGCAGTTCGTCTCGAGAAAAAAGGCTTGCAGCTCATTATGAAGGGATTGGTGATCTTTGAGAATGAAGATCTTGACGCCACCGTAACACTCACGTTTGATTCAGAAAGTAAGTAGAATTTTTGAAGAATTTTATTTTATGTCATGTGCAAATTTTTTTTTAAAATGAGGAATAATTTTTTTTAGGATTGAGAATCGTTAGCAGAATGCTGTTTCAAATGTACACTCTTGGAATTATTAATTACGTCGTAAGTAAAATTAGGATACAAGCGCGGCTTTTTCTGAAAAAAAAAAACATTTTTTTAAACGGAAGTGATTTCAGACGGAATTTTGAAATTTGAAATTCTGTTCTTATCAGGGAGAAGGCGAGGATATAGACTTTGATGGTGACGTCGTCTTTGAGGTCCTTGCCCAGATTAACGTTGCCCGGATGCAAGAAGATAATTGAAAATAAGAAGGCCATCAATAAATATTGCTTACTAAAATCATAACTAAGATAATAACTAAACTAACCAAGGTAATAACTAAATAAACTATTAATTAACTAACTAATTAACTAACTAAGGCATTAACTAAATAATTCGATATAGTTATACATAGTTATACAGGATATAGATATATCATGTGCTCACTATTATTTAACAGCTACCAAAACATTGTATCGGCTTCAATTCAATTTTCCTCAATTGAAAATAATGAGCTGAACATTTACATGAGGTTTAAATAAGCGTATTGTTAATAAATAAGAAATTAAGCTTCTGTCAATTAATTACTTTTTCAAAAACTGTAAATCTGTTAAAAAAAAAATTCTATCATTTTTTCTAAAATTTCCACTTATAAAGTCGTAATTAATTAAATTAACAACTAAAAATTAGCATTCGTAAGGTGTAAAAATACTTACTAAAATGTGAAAATAAGGTAAAAAAAATTCCAAACATTCAAAAAATTCTGTCGAACAAAATAAAAGTGCACTGCGTTCAAAAATAGCGAGGTTTCGAAAAGTATTTCTCAAATTCTGCAGCCGGTCCTATTTTGTTTTAGTTCTTCATGCTAGCCATTTTACCACTCAAGTCAAACTGTGCAATTCACCTATTTATACCAACGGTTCAAAATTCCATTTTAGTCCATTTCAAAATAAAAACATTTGAAAAAGAATCAAAAAGGGTTAGTTTATTTGGAATTTTTTTTTTAAAAGTGTGGCAACGGGGGGCAATAGGACAGTGTGAATTTCAAGTTCCCAGTGTAGTCAGAGTTCAGCATATGTTTTGAATTTCAAAACATTTTTAGCCTTCAAAAAACTTAAAAACTTTATTTATTTGACAATGAGAGATCCAGAAATTTGTCTTGGTTCTTGGTTCAAAACAGCATGCCTCGAATTGACTTTGACAAGTAGTGATATTGGCATTAAACACTACTACAATAGTGCATTCAAGATACATGAATTTGACGTCGAAGGAGGAATTGCAATTCACTTTGAAGTCAAAATGCAGAGCCCAGAAGGTATGCGCATGACTCTTTTTATTTTTATATACAATTCTTCCGGAAGCAAGTCATTAGGTCAAAACAAAGAGGTCAAAAGCAATGACGTCAAAACAAAGACGTCTAAACAAAGAGGTGAAAAGTACAAAGAGGTCAAAAGTAAAATTACGTAAAAAACAAAGACGTCTTAACAAAGAGGTCAAAAGAACAAAGAGGTCAAAAGTAAAATTACGTAAAAAACAATGACGTCTTAACAAAGAGGTCAAAAGAACAAAGAGGTCAAAAGAACAAAGAGGTCAAAAGAACAAAGAGGTCAAAAGAACAAAGAGGTCAAAAGAACAAAGAGGTCAAAAGTAAAATTACGTCAAAGACAAAGACGTCTAAACAAAGATGTCAAAAGTACAAAGAGGTAAAAAAAATGACGTCGAAAACTAAAAAAATAAAACGAAAAAAATTATAGGCGTAAAATTTGCCATTCTCCAAAAAATTAATTTTTCCTATTAAACTGTTACCAAAATTATTCCTTCAAAATTACATAGCATAAAAATTACGTAAAAAATTTAAATGTTCAAATTATTTTAACAAGACTGAGTTCAGACGATTTGATTTTTCAGTTTCCCGCATTGTTGTACATTTAATAACGAAGTCAATTTTTAAAACAATAGTCATTCAAGGATGTACGTTGAAATGTGGCCATTCAAACTAGACCTGGATATACTGTAGTCCTTTCAGTTTTAGACGTCATTATTTTTTTTACCTCTTTGTACTTTTTACCTCTTTGTTTAGACGTCTTTGCTTTTGACGTCATTTTACTTTTGACCTTTTTGTTTTTGACGTCATTGCTTTTGACCACTTTGTTTTGACGTAATGACATGGAACCATTTTTCTAATTTTTCTATTTAGCCAAACGGGCCAATTCTGAGACAAGGAGCTTCGTGTAACCTTGCATACTGTAGGGCAAAGGCTTTCAAATTTTGTAAAAAAAAAACACAAAGCAAAAGTTTTTTTTAGTCTTCGTTTTAAGACTATTCACCATCAATTGCACTAGTTTATAAAAAAACATTACGGCCATTGTTAATAAAATAGTAATCAAGGTCTTAATTCTTATTTTCATTTTCATGTGTTAAAATTTTAAATAATACACTTTGTTCTTAAATGAAGATTCTTTTTTTACAACTCTTTTTGAATTGTTAGAATTTATCTTAAGAGGAGCCCTTACCAAAGGACCCTCTGCCGTGCGTATTGAGCAATATGGCCTTGCCCTGATTTTGAAGGGGTCAATGACCTTCCAAGGAGCAGGAATTGATGCGACGGCGGGCCTTAATTTCAGCAAATTTAGTAAGCTAAACCTTCCAAATAATTAAAAAAGGTTTAGAATACCTAGTGAAAATACCACATATAACTGAGGTTATTTTTTTTTTTACATAGATATGGACACTATTTTCAACGAAAAATATTCAATTTTGAGACATTCGCATAGACACGGATTGATAGACAGAGTTGTAAGTTAAATATAAACATTTTGTAAAACAATGCTCGAAATTTTCACACATCAATTAACTAAATTAACTTAAAATTAAACTAAATTAACTTAAAATTAAACTAAATTAAATTAAGTTAATTAACCGATCCTAAAGTTATATAAAGTTTTTTATTTACCGTACCAGATGCAGCGTTCGCCAACGAGAGGACTCTGATGTTTGAGACATCTTCAAATAAAATACGAAAGACTTCATCGGAGCCAACTGTTAACAGTAAACTGTCACCTTGCTTACCTGGAAGTGACAGTCACCTGTCACCTGCATTTTTACACTAGTCTTTTTTTACAAACTTTAGTACGTGTTCATTCCGAGTTTTTGAAAAAATGAAGAATTTTAGAGAAACCATTTGAAGAGAAAAGTTGTTAGCATATTTCTGTTTTAAATGAAGTATTTGTAAACAATGTGTTTAATTGTTTATTGTTTAAATTAAATTTGGCAATGAAGCGACACAATTTGTTTAGGCTTGTTTGATTGGACTCGTAGGTTAAGAGCGAGTTGATTGAGACAAACGCCCAAGACTCGCAGTCCGAGGGGTTAGGACCTTTGTCCTAGCTTGGGTAGGTGCCGAGATCGAATCTCGGCAGCCGCACAAAAAAGTGAGTGGTGTGGTAGTGGTGAGTGGAACCGTGTAGTAGTTGCGGTTGTGGAGGGTGGGTTTGAGCCAATATGCGAAGAACAGGGTTCGGCCTCTGTCTAAGCAGATGCCCCTCGGTGGTCAAAGCCACGTCCTCTGTTCAGCAGAGAGCTTTCAGCCTCAACCCTCGGAACTGCCGAGTCAACTCACTAGCACAACCACTGGAATGTACAAAGACATTTTTATTCAGCTTCAAAATTTTGGATCCATTTTTTCAATTTCCCAAAAAATAGTTTAACGAAAATATTAAATAAAAACTTAAATTTAAAGGTCTTTCGTACAATTTCAGCTACCAAAAAATATTAATGCAGTTTCATTTTCGTACAAGCCAAACTAGGCCCGTCGTAGGGCAGCAACAATTTCTTTTTAAGGATTTAATTTTAATTTAAGATTTGAATTAAGTACAATGCCCAGCTTTAGCTTTTAGTAGAGTGCAGGTAAATTTTTGTGAGACCTGGCGTTTAACGGCTGACACATGCGTATTACCGTCCATTTGCTCATACTGAGAATTTTTTTTTAGACTGAAAACAAACATTAAGGTAAACTCCTATCTCTTACGCCACTCAAATATCCAAAAGTTCGGCTGGAAAAATAATTAATGTCCAGAAACAAAACAATTCAAAAAATGTAATTGCTCTCAAGCACACTTACCCTTACAAAAAAGCCCATAGATAGATATTTTTAAAAAATTGGATAAACAAAATATCTCACAAATAAAAAAAAACCGCCGCAAATGCAGTGACCAAGTAGAGTATTGTACTCAAATGAAAAATGGTGGTCATTTACAGGATCATAGATATGAAGGAGATGGGCAAATTGGTCATTTGTGTTCTCAAGGCGATAATAGTTTTTGTTTCGTATCAAACTAGACTAATTTCGAAAAATCCTATTTTTTTAGTTTTTAAGGGCCATTTAGGGGAGCATAAAATCATCTTAAAATATAAAAATTTCAAAAAATCCGATTTTTTGGTTTTATGGGTATTCTGGGGGTCATGTTGGGAGTCAGTTAAGGGGTCAGGGGTCACCAGGGTTATTGACACTATAATAAATAACTTTTCAAGACAAAACTAGCAAGAAACCAAAAAACCCGATTTTTGATTTTATGGGTCATCAGTGGGAAATCAAGGCAAAGGATAAGACCCTGAAAAAGTTAACTCGTTCGAGAGTTATCGTGCAACCAAACAGACGGACAAGACATTCTCATAAAGTAGTTAATACTCTACTTAATAAAGGATGACATAGACTAAGAAATTGAGCTCCGTGTTATGGTTTTTTTACTAGTTGTCAGCACCGTTCAATAATAAAAATTCGGCGACAATAGTCGAGCATATATTGAAACCCCGTCTTATATAAGAGCTGAGCTTGTACTGAAATATTTGCCGTAAGGTTGGTGACGTGTAGGTTCAGGTAAACTTGCCAAACTGACAAATTTTTGGACGGTTACGTGTAACTGCAACTATGCAAATTAGAGTCCACGTGATCCCCCTGAAGTCACAAGTTCCTACCACCCGGAAGAAGCGTTATTTTATTTATAAATATTTAGTAATATTTATAAATGTATGATACGCTAAGGGGGTCCTCCTGGATTGGCATCCGGTGACGGGAGCCCTTTAGGAGAGCACTTAGCGATACAATATACTAGAGGGGAGGGCACTTAATGTACAAAAGGGTCAAGGGTCAACTAACTGACAAAAGCTCCTTGTCCAGTGAAGTGAAGTGACGAGGGCGAAGTCCAGACTGTGACGGGAGATGCGGAGTGGGCAGAGTCTGGGACGTGACTGTTGCTTCTCCTGTGTCCATTTCTTGTTGTCTTCTCTCCCTCGTGGTGTGACACGGGGAATTGGCAATGGCTCGTATCCGGCATGGGAAATGTGAGTAAGGGAGGGGCAAGGGCTACCTGCCTCTGATCCCAAGAGTGGACACAGGGCGGCGCCGGGTGGCGGGGTTCAAGGGTCAAGTGACGCTATGCGTTCCTTAAGGGTTAAGGGACACTTAGGGGTAATTAAATTGTATATTGGCGAGTATCGCCACAAAATCATGTTGGTGAGTCCAATAAATACAGATTTGAAACTGAATTAATCTATTATCTATTTCCGGTAGACTTGCAATGTAATTTATTTTAATCGAGACGGCACAATTGCTAATGTTTTGTAAAGTAGTCAAATTAGATTGCTCTTATTGTTATACGAGATCATAAAATATGTTCTCAAAACATAAAAAATATGTTATTTAAATATGTGCCGAAACCAGCTAAATATTTACTACAATATGCCTTATCTTAAGAAATATTTAAGTTTTTGCACGCATTGCGGATGCCAAAAAGTTATCATAAAATTTGCTCGCAAACTTAGATATATTGATAAAGTGCTCACTGCTACAGGTAGCAACTAGTACAAAAGTTGTTTAGCTGTTACAGTATAACGCTAAAATTTAAAATAATGAGCTAAACATTTACATATAGAAAAATTTAAATTAATTAAGCAACTGTCAAATAATTTTATTTTCCAAAAAGTGTAAACTTTGTATTTTGTAAAACTTCAAAAAATTTTAAAGATCATATGATACAATAATAATTACTACAAAAAATTAGTATACAGACGGTGAAAAAAAAACTTTTCATTAGGCTTCATCATGATTCTAAACCTTCTGAACACAAAAACTTCTGCTAAGCAAAATAAAAGTATACCGTGTTCAAAAATAGGGTGCTTTGAAATAGTATTTTTCCAATTGGGTAACCTGTCATAGTTATTGTAGTTCCTAATGTTAGCCCCGTCGCGACTCACGCCAAACCTTAAAATTTCGTTCAAACGTGCATAGTGGCGCATATTTAACAACGGTTGCATAGGTGGGCATACTCGTGAGTAGCTACTCATCTACTCTCTACTACTCCTCAACAACTGCCTCTACTCAATCCTCATATACTTCTACTCCCTCTACTATATCCTCTTCTACTCCTACTCACTCCAAGCTCCCTCTACTCAATCCTCCTCTACTCTCTACTCATAGCTCTGATTTTACTAAAACAACCTTGATTCAGTGGTTTATCACTTAATTATGGGGTATAACAGATCATTCTGAAGCATTGACTTTTAGCAATCATATAATTTTAACGTCTTGAACTTCCCCATTGATAGCACTGATTCGATTTGCTTCAAACAATAAAACAGAAATCAATTTATTCTTTGGATTATTCATTTTTCACTTCGCATTTTAAATGGGCAGTATCTGCTTTCAAAACAAGCGGCTTCAGTTTTTCTGCACTCTGATTTAATTTCCAAAAAAAGAAATCTCGCCAGATGCTATTTTCCTTTGCTTCAATTGAGTTGGAACCGGATCGAGCCCTGGCGGCGGCATATAAGTGCAACTTTAGCGACAATAAATGTCCGGTGCAATGCTCTGCGACAAATCCTCATTGAAACGGGCGTACAGCTCTTTGTGCTACGCAAAAGTATCCTGATTATCACCGAGAAATATTCCAGGAAGGCAAAGGCCAATGGTTAACGGCGTGTGAATAGGAGATGTACAGAGCCTTCCAAAAGTTTCTGGATTTGACAAATGCAATTTACAACCTTTATAAATTTGCATAACCAAACAAATTGTACAAGTTGGGACTGTACTACTGACTGTGATGGAGAGGATTGTGAGGCTGGGGAACTACTTACCCCTTTGCCTCATAATTCCCACAGAATCCTTCTTTTTTCTCCTTTAGCAGCTCTTTACACTAGGCTTTGGTACTTTCAAATTTATTTATTTTCAAAAAATTTAAATTTTTGGTTTTCAAAAATTCTGGATTCTTTATATTTTTTAATTAAGTCTAAATTTTTAACTTCTCTTATTTTTTCATATTTTAAATCCTCGAAGGTTTGGTATATTTTATACTAATATTCACTTTTGAAAAATCTAGGATTTATGACCAACTTCGTTACCACGGGCAACCACAATATATACGTTTAAATGGCGACCGACGGCGCAAATGTGCTTTTTTTTTTAAATTTCAATAGTTTCAAAACCAATGACTATCTGAATATTCTTTTTAAACAGGAGGAGGTGCCGGAGATTCCCGTCCAATACTCTATCACGCTCGAGATTTTCAAAGTAGACCCAACTTGTGCATAATTGCAGTGCACTACTGAAGCCAATTACTTAATGAGTAACGCACTTCCAGACTCTGCATAATAATTCTAACTTGTAATATAAATTATTTTGTTCTGGTAGGATACAAGTGTACACAAATTATGATAATAAGTATTATGATAAGTATTACGATTTATGATAAGTTAAATCTCGAATAAGTTTTTGTACTACTATCCAATAAAAATGTGTCATATTAATTGTACCAGCTTTCTATGAAGCTTCTAAGCCTCCCAACAAGAGGTACGTAAGTGGACCAACAATAGTTGTCAGGGGTCATTGAACTCTACTATTGCATTGCCGTACTCTTTTATAAATTCTTTTTGGCTACGGATTTCTTAAATTTTCTTATGCTTAAAAATGAACAAACCGAGAAAGATAGTGCTGTGGACGCAATTTTTCTCCAAACTAGCCAAGCACCTTACTTCGTTTTAATCGTGATCAGGCTTTGGTTTTCCGTTGCCACACACGAGGTCAAGGGTCAGTTAGGGTCAAGTTGTGGTTAATGTAAGTTGAACTGTAATTTTGCTTCTATTTGAGGCAGGAATGTTCAAATCATTGATCCATAATTGATGGCAATGCCGTTAGTGCAAACCCCGATATGATATGAAAGAGAAACAATGGCCAAGGCCAATTGGCAACGATAAGAAATGAAAATGAGAAACTACCTGGTGCACATTAACTGTAAATAATAATATTTAATTAGGATACCAAACCCAGTTGTAGACTTGATGTAGAAGTAGTGTAGTTTGTAGACTTAGGCTATTGTAGATTTAGGACAATTAGAATTAGGGGCACTAGACTTTAGGCTAATTTAAGGGAACGTGGACTTGGCTGGAAATCCTGGAGAAGTCCTGGGGAAGGTGCTGGAAGGAATCCTCGGAGCCAAGTGAAGACTGGCTCTCCTCTTCCAGACTCACTCTCCAGCGTGATCCAGAGCACGCCGTGGAGAGTGGGTTGGAAGGAGGAGAGGGGAATCCTGGGGAACGGTTCTGGAGATGCGCCGTGGAAGATGTGCTGGAGAAATGTGGCGTTGGTGGCTTATGGCCAGGGAATCGCCACAGTAAGTTGAACTGTAATTTTGCTTCTATTTGAGGCAGGAATGTTCAAATAATTGATCCATAATTGATGGCAATGCCGTTAGTGCAAACCCCGATATGATTGAACATTTCATCCAAATTCTAAACTAAACTCAAATTTGTTTTGAAAGTGCAAATTGCGCGCAGAAGCATACTTGCGCAAATTTGCGCAAATTGCCCCTAATTTGCTGATTATTTGGGAAATTTGCTTTCCCGGGTTTTTCCTACTCTCCCTAATATTTTTCATTTCTTTTTATAGCCGTATTTTTGTTTTTTCCGCAAACGAAGCGGTTACCCGAAAACTTTTCTACTCTTTCAGCTCGCCGAGATCCAATAGCTTGACATTACAAATTCTATATAAAACAAAAGTATTATAAAGAAAAGTATGGCCATTGAATACGTAGCCTTGAGTTGTGTAAACGCCTATTATGCGTTACTGAGTTGTGTAAACGCCTATTATGCGTTACTGAGTTGTGTAAACGCCTATTATGCGCTACTGAGTTGTGTAAACACCTATTATGCGCTACTGAGTTGAGTAAACGCGTATTATGCGCTACTTAATGTTAGTTGTGTAAACGCCTATTATGCGCTACTGAGTTGAGTAAACGCCTATTATGCGCTACTGAGAAAAAGAAACCAGTCTTAATTCGGAGCTTAATTTTGTAGTAACAAGGCAAGCCATACCTATTCTATGCTCCACAACATAAAGTTGATAAACATAGAGTAAAATTTATTTATTTTCTAGTTGTTACCGACTTCAACAATGGCAAAACAACAATGACGTTGTTATTATTGTATCAGGAGAATCCTGGAATCAGATTACAAAGCGAAAAGGATCCTTGCCCAAAAATCTACAAATACTTGGTTTATGAGTACTCATGCGTGGATATGGACCATGTTTTTTTATGGATTTGAGCAAATTGTTAAAGGCTTGATTTGGTAATAAAGGTTAACCAAAATCTATGTTTACTATTTTAGTATTACTTAAAGGAATATTTTTTATCATTACCATTTTATGCAATACCAACGTCATATCTAGTAACTTAATATAGTGTAATCTACAATAGTGTTCGTATTGTATTAAATACAATTATACTTCACCACCCAAATAAGCCTTTCATAGAACAACAGGAATTTACTTTTCAAAAAATTCACTGTCCTTGCTTTACCAGTCTTAACTTCATTATATGTTACTTTAGTTTCATGCAAAAAAAAAAGCAATAGCGTCTTGGTTTGGCCTAGTTTGTCATATAAAGCACCTTACCATTTGCTTTGCTCGGGACCGAATCCCGGTTCACCCCCTTTTCCTCTGTTAATTTTTTATAATTAAGTTATTATTAATTTTTTATTTTCCTATTCAATTTTGAACAAATGTCACTTCATGTCTCGAAATATTTTTGCCTTACTGATTCACTACTTTCCCCATCAGGATTCACCAGTTTTCATTTATTTTTTAGAAGTTGTCGCTACAACTGTAAATCTTCTAGTACCAAGTTGCTCAATTCTTTTGTTGATGTCTAACTTTATCTAAGCATGCTTTAGGTAGTACCAAGCACACTACTACCATAGGAAACGGCCCTTAACCTCCTAATTAACCATCAATTTAATACTGCAATGTGAATTCTAGTGAACCGGTTTATTTAGTATTAACTGCATGATTTTTTAACATAGTCTCCCTTTGCACTATTCAGAATTAGACAAATAAAAAAGCAGAAAACTAAAGAAAATTTTATTAATTCCTTGTGAGATTTGCTCTCAAACTTTTAGGTTTGTCTCATTTCTTCCTTTTCCTCATCGAAATTGTAAATAAGTGGAGAAAAAATTGTGTAAAAAATAAACACCAAAGGTGCAAATCTCATAAGATTACACCAGATTTCTGTCTAGAATTTTGAAATTTAAGTAGTGTGAAGGCACACTATTCTTTGAAATCATAATTTGAATCATTATTTTCAAAACGTTGAGAGTGGCAGTGTTAAAAAACGTTTAAAAAGCCGTACAATGTCCTCGGAAAGAAGTAAGCAAATTTTATAACCTTTCTCCAAATAGTAGGAATTCCAAGTTGTGCACTCTACTTTCAGTTTCAACTATTTGCAATCAATTATTAATTATTATATTAAATAATTTATTGCAACTACACTTTGGAATTCCATTTTAGAACAAATTAATGTTGGCATGTTCAAAAAGCTGGTGTTTGACCATTTAGTGGAAAAGGTGGACCTTGTAAAATTATTTTAATTAAGCATTTTATGACGAATAGAAAGACGAATACGCTTGCGCATGAGATAAGGAGTAAGTGTCCCCAAAGTGATTCTTGGTCATACAAAAACTCACCCGCGCTTCATTCGGCACTAGAATTGGGCATTGATTTGTTTAAAAAAATTTTTTTATTTAAGTAAAAAAGCAGCGCTCAATTGTAATTGAAAAAAGCTTGTTGTTAAGACTAGCCACGCAAGCCCGTTCTAGGAGAGGTAGAGCTTCGTTTATAAAATTTTAAAAATTCATGGAAACTGCGTCCTTTGCTCCGTATTGAATCAAACATCATCGAGCAAATGCAGGTACGGTCATTGTTAAGACGCAAATTACGCGCAGCATAACATGTTCTAGTTGCTTTGTATCAATAAAATATTCCTTATTTATGATAGGCTTGACGCCGCACAAAAAAATTTGGCTTATGCTTATCAAGCGATGGTCTGGAATTTAACATTTTTCGCAATTTCTCCTCGATGGAGAATTTTAAAATTTCTAATTCAGTATGAATTGAGCCGAGAAAAGACCTCTAACGAGAACGCTTCTTTTTCCTTTGGTCTCACAAAAATTCCTCTGCACTTTACCCACCGTTAGAGATGGGAATTTTTCTCTTTGAAAATCATTGTTTTTCAAGTAAATTGGAGGGGAGTAAACGAGTGCTCCGTTGCTGTTAAGTTTTAGTATAGTCAAGACTGCTTGAAAAAAAAATTGAAGCTCAATTCCTCCTGTCCTAGTACATGCTCATTCAGCTAGTATAAAATAAAAAATAATAAAAAAAACACGTTATGTCTTTTAAAATGTTAGTCCTTGAATGAATATTAAAGTTGAGGTGTGTTGCCATGTGTTTTCCATTGAGATCCTGCATCAATTCCTGGCTATAACTGTCACATTTGAAAATAATAAATTTAACAACAACAGTGTTTTTGTAGTTTATTTCTGCTCAAAAATAGCAGTTTAATCAGCATTTCAAATGTGTTCATGAATTGGGCCTATTACTGCCAAAACAATTTAAATCAATTTGGCATATTGCAAAAATAGCTAAAAAAACATATGAAGATGAGGTAAATCAATCAATCAGTTTATTTGATGTAGGCAAGCCAAGAGTAACCCGTATGACGATGAACAAAACACATAAAAAGAATCTTGCATTAAGCTTTGGACAAAATGGTTTTTTTTTCTTTGGCTATTAAGAAATGCTTTTCCAATTGATATATGACGAACCCAACATCAGCATGTTAACATACACAAGATACACAACTAAAAATTAGCTATCGTTCACAAATTATGGCTTGTTGTTTGATGGTTTTATGTTAATTTTAGTTTTATGTTTATGTTACGTTAATACAAAAAAAACACAAAAGTAGCAAAGAATTTTACCCTGTATATTTATATTTCATATCCAATCTACCTAAATCTTAAGAATACAAGGGTCACTACTTTTTTCTTGTGCTTATCAGGCAGTTTTAATACTGAAAAATTTGTTTCTAAAAATCTTTAGTCATATTACAATTTGCCATATTAATAATCAATTTCAAAAACTGCGCGTACCTATGTACTAAAAAAATACTAATTTTTTTAAATACATTTTTTTTTCAAAATTTCCTTTTTTTGGTTTCTAGAATTGTAAATAAGGGAGGAAAACTTGATAAAAATGATATCCAATTTTTCAAAATTACCAAAGATTGAGGATTGGGAGACAATCAAGCAAACTCTTTACAACTTAAGCTAAACCAATTTTAACAAATAATTTTGAACGTTAATAATTTTTATTTTTGCTTCACTTTATACTTTAAACTAAATTTTGAGCTACTATTATCTATTAATTGAACAAGTATGTACATGCTGATTTGGGCGAGCCTTACATCAAATAAACTAGATTGATTGATCGATATTGTCTAATGTTGTCTGTCCATTTCTCCGCTACTTGGAGGACCGTCTTGCTACGGATTATTTAATATTATTTAATACTTAAATATTTAAATAGATTCAGTTGCGTCAATCAAAGTCAGCAATGTTATTTACGATAAAAATTAAGTACGATTAATAGTATAAATACTCAACTATTTTACTTGCAATTACAGTCATAGTTCCAATATCAAAAAGATTGCAATCTATCCACTATGACAACTTTTTTGGTAAACTTCAGTCCAATTTTGAGACAATTTGCAAGTTGTCTAAATAAATATAATCTACTAGCTAACGCTAGTTAACGCCCTTAAAATTCAATTTTCAACAGTTAAATTTTTACTAATTGTTAATCGCAATTAACTAATTGGTGAATCGTTTTTGAGTTTTTTAAATGATATAGTTAGGTTTAGCATAGCATACATAAGAATCCCCAATTCCATGTAAAACTCAATAGCTAACCATAGGCAGTTGTTAATCATAATTAAATAATTGGGAATCGACTTTTGAGAAAATTAAAGGTCATAGTTAGCTTCAGCGTTCGTAAAAACCCTCATTTTCATGTTAAACTCAACTTCCAAAAGTTAATTATTGTGAGTTGTTAATCACAATTAACTATTTTGGAATCGTTATTGAGTTTTTTAAATGGTTAGGTTCAATTTACGTAAAAACTAAAAGTTTTTAATTGAACTTCCTCAATTTAATTTTATCGTTCAGAATCGTCAGTCAGCAAATTAGGAAGCCCCTGCACACGGCCCATCACGGTCAACTGTCTTTTATTATAATAGTAATTATATTATTATGTATTATATTTCAGTTGCTGATCTTGTGTTTCGTATCCTTCGTTGTGCTGGCGTACGGAGATGTTACTTGCGAAGGGGGCACAGCCACAATTCCTCACTGTGGCACGGGATTAGCAGTTAAATTTAGCAGAGCCTGGTATACGAGAATGGACAGCGGTCAGTCCTCCCCCTGGTGTCGCAGTTGCTGTTTCTATGGTGACCCCAGCAACACCGGAGCTGACAACAACATTTGGCATACTGCACCCTATTATGCGGGGGGAGTTTATACAGTGTGCAACTATTACTTGGACTTGACAGAACAGCTAACCGCCTAGTAAGTTCCTTAGCATATATTGAACCATTTTACCTAAAAAAATATAATTATTTCTGCCTCGGTTCTATACCGAGAAACCCAAACCCAAGAAAACCAAAACCGAGAAAACCGAGAGCGACCATAACCGAGAAAAACACAACCCCATATTATGGTTAAGGTAGTTCTCGGTTTTGCTTTTCTCGGTCTAGGTTTCTCGGTATCGTATTGAATACGTAACCTTGAGTTGAGCAAACACCTATTATGCCCTACTGTCTAGGAGGACAACATCTATGCTAATGAGCTCCTTCCCTAACAAAACTCCACCCTCTCTTTACATGTTGACCATCCGCTCTGCGGGAATGTCAAACGACATTCCCGCAGATGACACCCCCTCCTTTACGTTTACTGTTTATTATGCCCAACTTAACAAGTCTTATGACAGAGCATAATTTCGTAGTAAACAATGCCAGCCGTACCTAAGCCCTGCACCATAACATAAAGTTGATAAATATGAAATAAATTTATTTGTTTTTAGTTGCCTACTTCAACAATGGGATAACAGCAATAACTGTGTTATTACTGTATCAGGAGATTTCTGGAATCAGATTGCAAAGAAAACTTTAGCGGATCCTTGCCCAGGAATCTACAAATACTTAGTTTATGAGTACTCATGCTTGGATGTGAACATTGTTTATAGTGGTCTTTTGGCCTCAGACAAGTAAATTGTTAGAAGCTTGATTCAGTAATAAAAATTGAATGCTGGACCAAAATCTATGTTTACTAATTTATTATTACTAATTTGCACACTTTTCATTATTACCATTGTGATGCAATATCAACCTAAAATTCAATTAGTATGATCTGCAAGAATATTGTTTGTATTGTATTAGAAGCAGTTATAAGCCCGTCATTGAACAGGAGAATTTTACTTTTAACTTGCTGCAGTCTCCTGTCCATGTTTACTAGTCTTAACCTCATTATATGTTGCTTGAATTTCTTGTGAGAAAAAATATAATAATAAAATCGATGCCCTCTTTTAATGATAAATGTTTGGAAAGCGTGGGGTTTTCGCGTAAGTATTGCATTGCGGAGTAAATAAAAAGTAGAAGAAAAATGTGAGAAAAAATAATTGCAGTTTCTTTCTCCAAATTTAGTCGACCTTGTCTTTTACATTTGTCGAATGGAACCCCGCCCATGTTCAGTCCCAGTGTGACATCGCAGTTTATCGATAGTTAAAGGGCTCGTCCTATCCTACATGAAAGCACTTAACGCAACCATAACACAGAATATTATAAGCTGTAGAGCGGAATAGTATAA
>JAQFYP010000770.1:0-19591 GCA_034694865.1 Bilobella braunerae | reverse complement strand
AAAAGTCTGCACCATTGGCTGTATTGCAACTTTGCCACCTCATATTTGATATGCGGTACTCCGGTTTCCAATCTGACTTAACTTATTTATATTAATAAAAGCCGAAGCGTGCGTGACAAATGGAGGGTAGTGGGGAAATTGGAGTTTACATTAACTTACAATTACTTTTAAATTCTAATATAGAAATAATCCTGTCCTTGGACGGGTTTGGCCACCTAGTACCGTTATAATTTCGGTATTTTTTTTCCAGAAGTTATGTTTTCCAAAATTATTACCTTCTTCCTGAAACATCAAAATGTGGAATTGATGAGCCCAGACCGTAAACAATAAAGAAAGGTTGTGTTTGAAAGTGTTACTTGAAGATCAAATTATCTTCAAGTTCTTAAGCAAATTAAATGTTAGTGCGCAGGCGCAGCGTCATAAGCGATGATACTGAAACTAATAAGTTTGTCCATAGGTCAAGGACAAGGAAACTTAATCGATGAAAATTCATCGAATTTCAGCGGTGGAGATCTCCAGCAACTGAAAACACTGTCCTACAATGAGGCAAAACCTTACAGATACTATCAAAATATCAGGGCGCTTGCGAAGTCGCAAGTCAACTTTATGGAGTTGTAGGACTCGTTTACGCATTCCATGGTGCGACTGTGCAAGTACTGGTTCAAGGAAATGGACTTGGGATGCTGTCACTTAGGGGTGAACCAGTTTTGGAGTTATTAGCCGTCCACTCTGCTCAATTTCTCATCGCCAAGCACAGTCGTTCCATTCGCTCAGCATTCCGCAACTTCCTGGATTGAGTGATCAACCTTCCAAAATTGACAATATACTATAGCAATGGTAAAGCGGCACAGAAAACGCGAAAGAAACTCGGAACCACAAAGCGCCCAGTATACAGACTTATCAAGTCAAGGACTCAATTTGTAATTTTTTTAAACAAAAATGTCGATTAATAGCCAAATAGCATAAATTCCTAATTTCACTTCATCGGCAATTCTTTTGCTAGTGTATTTCAGTGTTTAAATTGTTGTTGCAAATGGCTTACACAAACAGAAACAATCATAAATGAATATTTTATATGGTTTTCCATTTCTGGAGTAAAGAGTTGAAATACTATAGATAAAATAGACGAAGCTTTACTGCTTTATAACAAATTGCTTGATATTTATATCGTTCATTATTGCAAATCAAAAACTTTTGATTATGATTACGCATCTAAATTTACTCATTGACAGCTATAATAGTAAGCAAACTACGACTTAAACATACCGTATTCTAATCACTATAACGTTGTAACTCTGTTGCCCAAAACATAGTGTATGCCTTTCTGAGTTGTAGTAGCCCACGCACTCTCCTATTGTGGTTTCTATTTGTGAAATTGTGTCATTGAAAGGCACATTATCGTCATACAAGTGAATTTCAAGGGAGCAGTCGTCACTCACGCCTTTAAACTGTTGGAACAAATATTAAATAGAACTTAATGTCCAAAATCAAATCCATGTTTTTATGTATCAAATTGTCAGACTAGACCGTCCTAGGACAGAGGAGTCCAAATGCCAGTACCTGACCATGATTTCCTATTCTTGACATCATAAACGTAAAAAAAAATTGTAGTTGCTACATATAAAATTTTCTGGAGGGCCCTGCTTCCAATGGTCAATCTTTCATATCTAATCTTCGACAATTCTACATAAAAAAATTAAAAATACGGCTTTTTTAATTTAAAAATTATCTGATGTTCCCAGTTCCAGACGGGTTTGGGGCTGCTCTTTGCGGTTGGTGTGCGTTGCGTTTGTGTGCAGACGCCGAAGCGTAGAGATATTTAGACGCAAGACCCTTCTGGCGAATCCTTCCGCCAAAGACCTTTACAAGGAAACGTCTGTGCTGTAAACGCATAAGACGCAGAAGGGGAGGAGGACAACGTTTGCAACGATACGTTAAGCGATTTTTTAGGAGAAAGGTGACTCTCTGAAAAACTGTAAAAAGTGAAACTCGAAAAAATTTGGATGTTTTAAACGAAAACTAATTCATGCTTATCTAATTTAAAATGAAGCTAGCGGAGATTCAAGATAAAACGTTTTGTAGTCACTTGGCTTAAGTTTGTTGTCTTTGTCTGTAAAATGCTTTTCAAAATTAGATAATGAGTAAAGGTGCCACACAGAAAATTATATTTACGATTTTTTTTGTGTCAAGTTTGCAGTTTTAATTAGAGCCCCTTTCACGGAAATGTAGTGTACAGTTGTTTGACGGGCTATGTGAATAAGGCTATATAACCCTTCCATTAATCGAAGATAATAATTATCAATTTATGATTCACAGGTTGGGGAGCTCGATCTTGGAAAAAGCAGTTTACATATACAAAAGTAGGACATTAAAATTTGATAAACTTGACTGATTTGGAACCAAAGTATGTACCTACATACATTACGTTACACAAATTGCGATCTAAAATGAGAATTCTAATATTCTAAATGAGACAAACCTAACGCGCTTCTAATTTTTGTAATGATCAATAACAAAAAATTATTTGTATATAGTATGTTTGATTTTTATGAAAACAGTTAGGTACAACATAAAAAATTAATGGGTAAATAAATAAAAAAATAATATGTGACCATAGTAAACTTAAACTAATAAAACATAATTACTCCTCTGAACATTGAATTCCTAGGACTTTTGCTAGATTTTTTTTTAATTTGAGGGCGGTCTCACAAAAAGCATCCGCTTCATAACCATTTTAATATATCATACATGAACGTCCTATTATAAAAACATTAATTTTTGTTTGTATTTAAAGTAGCGGTGAAAAGAGGCACTGCCCCCTGCTTTAGGACGAGCATTTAGGCAATTTAGGAATAAAATATTTCGAAAATTTCCAGTTGGAAAGTTCTTGTTTTGATGAAAGTATATTTTGAATGCTGATGTCATAAAACTTTTTGTATCTGGTCAATAGTATTCCAAACTAATATTTGTCATCATCTTCAGCATCTTCAATTGGAGCTGATGGTTCACAATTAATGCTGAGTGTACTGTAAGTTGGTGGTAACATACCTGTAGAAAGAGGTAACATAGAACTCTTTTTGTATTATGCATAAATTATTAACAGTATTAAATTATTATTGCATAACTATCATGTCGAAGTTAATGCTGCTTTTACCACGACACACTGCTGCGCTGTAGTCAGGTAGCGACGACGTTACGCTCATTACCGACATTGACCTTCCGCGTAAGCGAAATTCGTCAGCGCCCATTACCGACATTGACCTTCCGCGTAAGCGAATTTCGTCTGCGCTCAATTCCAGGGGCTCAAACATCTGAAATGGCGGGGCCGAGGCGGAACAAGACTCCGCTGCAATTTGTTCTCCAATTTGAATAGGAAATTTCTCTGAAATGGTTGTCCCAAAGAACCCACCAATTTTCAATGTCACCTAGAATTGTGTAATTTAATTTATTATAGTTACACTATTAATATAATCTTGGTTTATACTGGAATAATAAATTACCTGAAGGTTATAGTGAAAGGCGATAAGCAGAAAGTTGCTGGATGGTGGAAGAGGTTCAGGAATTTCAAAACTTCCGCTCCATACGCGGGTTGAATTGGACTCAACGGGAGGACCATTGTTCACACCAATCAAATTGTTACATTCTGTTGTTTTTGACGACTTAAGATCCACAAGCTAAAAGTAATATTAGTGTGAAAATTGAATTGACCATTACACAATGCATTGGCCTATAGATAATTTATTGCACATTTATTTTATTCTAGTTTTAACTGTTCCTCCATTTGCATTGTCTTTTTAATTAAGTCGCATTAAAAAGCAGCAAAATTTTAAATTATTAAAAATTATATTCATTTGCTCTAGTATTTATTATTTTTGGTTATACTAGTATTTTCTAGGATACGTTGTGCGCGTTTCATAACTTAACTTAAGTCAAACCTTTCTATTATATTGAAGGTATAATAAAAAGTGTAGTCACCTGAATAAGGTGTATTTTGATACACCGAATCCTCGTATTTAAACAGTTTTTCACTTTTAGGGAAAATTCAATTTTGCTAGCTGGAGAATAGCACTTTTGGTTTGTTTTGAGCCATAAGTGAATATTTTCCTCTTCACCCATAATTTTATCAAACGTCATCGGTTGACTCAGTTCTGGTTCTTGGATGTTCCAGTTCCAGACAAAATTTGGCTTGACATAGATAGGCAGTTCTTGAAATAGGACCTGACTACCGCGAAGTAAGGTTGCGACGCATCTGACGCTGTATTGAAGTCTTCCGCCATTTTCTGGGCAACGAAATGACGGTGGACACTCCATTGGAAGCCTTAGCTGAAACTTGTATTCTCCTGGCTGTATATCAGTAACCGCATCCCCTGGGATTATGGATACAAATATTCTGTAAGAACTATTATTTGTGATATATAAATTGCATTGAGTAAATAATTTTTTTTTCAAAACTTTCGCTTACAAGATCCAACGATCATTGCCTTTGCCTGAATTACTTTAGTTTGTCGTTGTTTGGGAATCACCTTATATTGTTTATATTTTGGGTTTAGCCTTTTGTCCAAAGGAGATGCCAAACCGGAAGCTTCCAAAATGCTAAATTTTTAGGTTAATTTAATTAAGGCTACAATTAAATTGAATTAAAATTATTAAATAAAATTAAAAGAAAAAGGAAAGTAAGAAGGTTAGAAGAAAGAGCTCCTGACTCTTCAATGGACAAATATATTGTCCGGAGCAAATATGTGCAAATCGGCACCATTGTTGCATATTTTGTTACCTTGCTTTTAGGATAAATTTATTATAATTTTTTATATTCATTTTTTTTTTTACTTTTTTTAATTTTGAAATAGTTTTTAGAATCCTTTAGAATAATTTGAAAACGTCAGTTTGCTAAAATTATCACAAAAGCAATTCAATGTGACTACTTAACTAGGGATGGGCACGTTTCGTTTCCAGAAACGAAACGAAGGCCTTTTGCAATATGGAAACGGAGCGTGTACTTTTTGGAGAAAACGTAGTAACGGCAAGGATTTTTTAGCAAGTAGACGATTTGAAAATGACGTTGTTTTTCAAGATTTTGTTCATTTAAGGACTTTTCCGAATGTAATACTTTTTTGATTGGAAAAGTTTTAGATAAATATGAATTGCAATAGTAAATTATCAATTCAGTAGACGATTATTATTATTTTGTAATTATGAATCATAACTATTGATTTTTTTAACGATTCGTGTGTAATATGCACACAAATTTGAATCCATGTGTCCACCGTACCACACTTATGGAATTTTCTACCGTTTCCGTTTTTTTCCCTTTGTTTTGTATAGTTTCAGTTTCGTTCCCGTTTCCAAGAAAAAATATTTGTTTTGTTGCCGTTTCCAAGAAAAAATATTTGTTTCGTTTCCGTTTCCAGATAATCCGTTTCCTCAAGAAAGCGAAACAAAACAAAAATCCCCATCCCTAACTTAACGTATGTAACAATGATGCCAATTGCACTGCGAGGGTCCAATTTTAGAGCGTTGGATAGGATCTGACAAAAATAAGTGGGAGATGGTAGGAAAATGATTTGGGAGGATGAGGATCCAGACGTTCAGTGACACGATTCAAATTAATTTAACTTATTTAACCCCAGGAATCCTGGAGACAGACGCCAGATGACCTTGTCCACCTTAAAGGTCAAGACCACAAAGGTCACCTAGTGGCCTCGATGAATCTCCAAATTTCTTGGGTTCACATTTACTCCATCAGTTGTCCAGCGCCGTGGAAATATTGTCCTTCCAGAACTGCCGCCAGAGCTATTCAAAAAGTGTGAGAAATTAAATGATTTAATTAATTATTGATTAATTATTTGTTGTATGCAAAGATCATTACAACAAACTTTCTCCAAGCTAAAAGGTTTCTCCCGAATGTTCAATGCACCATCGAGTATTTCGCCAGGCTCAAAGGTTCGATTCTCCTTGTTCAGCGAAAAATGAAAACGCATATTCGATACGCTGGCTTCGGCTGAGGTAACTGTGGCGCATACAAATGTGCAAGCTTGGGCCATTCTTTTAACGAGGAAAGTTCTACTAAATACAGAAGAAAGCAATTTCAATCGTTTCAAACCTTTTCTAAAATATATTGCTAATATTTGAGCATACGATGCCAAAAATTGGCAACCACTAGACACATCTATTTACGTATTCAGTCCTTGAGTTTGAATATTTTACAGGCATATAAAATATGCTGAGTTATTTAACTAGTATTTCCCAATAGCAATAAAAAAAAAATTTCGGTTGATTACATTGCAATTATTTACAGTTCTATATATGGTTGTTCCAAATACAACCGATTTCGACTGTATTTCATCTCTCGACCATTACTGAACTTGTGAACCAACATAATTTTTTGACAACTTCAGCCCATTATATATTTGTGCAATATGTTAATATTAGGTTTGAAAATTGGAAGGCCCGAAATTGAAAAAAAAGTTATGATATATAGATGTAGGATAATTCAAATTGCTCTTGCATTAGTTTTTTAGGTTTTCAGGTTATAGATATTCTAAACTAATTTCCAAATGATAGAAAAAATTACATTATTAAGTAGAGTATTAGCTACTTCATTTTTGAAATGACACTCGTACACACAACAAAACATTAAATGATAATGTTATTTTTAATCCAAAGTAATACTTTGACTTAGAACATTTCAGCTCTCTCTATTGTTTGTCAAAATCTCTAGAATTTTAAATCTACAAAAACGTTGTCCAAGAGAAAATAAATTTTCTATTACACTTAACAATAAAAGATGAGATCAATCAGACGGATATTTTATGTGTGTTTAAATGTGGAGTTCAATTGATAGTCTTTTGAGTTCTGGTAAACAGAGGCTTTTCCACCTACTAGATGCACGTAAGACACCCAGGCATTTGGCACTACTTGGAAAGTCTAATATTAGAAAGTGACATAGAGGTCTAGAGGAACATGGTCCACCGCATCCTTCGGAGTTGGCCAAATGCCCCTCCGAAGGATGCGGCGGGACATGTCATCCTCCGAAAAAGGCAATTTGTGCAGCCTTTTTCGGGGTATGACAACAACACAACACATGCTCAACTTATCCGTTTTAGAGAACGATTTAATTCAAAAATATAACATGGAAGCAATGTTTTTTACCCCCATAGTTCAATAATTTTAATTCATAAATTTGATATATATTCCAAATATATTTGGCAAAGCTGTAAATGTTTTTTGATTAAACGGTGGCTACATGACACCCCTCACAAACTGACTCCTTACGCTATTGCATCATTCAAAAATAACCTAATTAAAGATACCTAATCCCGTGAAATTTACATTATTGATTACAATTGTTTGACCTTATTTCTATTTTATCAAAGCCAAAATTAACCTCTTTGGTTAAGTAAAGTTTACCTAATGAGACAGTTTGCATACAGCTCATTTAAACTGTCGTATTATATTTTGGTAAATATTACTCTTATAATCAGATTCAGATTTGGATTTGATTTACTTCAGATATATAGAGATGCTTTACTTTAAATAACATTCGCATGAAAATAATATTGATAGTATCCTAACATAGATTACTTACCTCTTGCTTAAAATTAGATTACTTAAAAATGTTTGGCACTTATGTAAATAAATGTTTCTGGATTTTCACAAGATGTGACTGCGCTTTTCCTTGAAGTGAAGTGGAAGAATCATTGTGCTGAAATAGGTCACCTATAGTAAATCAATAAACCTTGCGCTTGCTCGTTCGTGATTCAAGTCGCACTCAAATATTCTTGAATCCTTTCTTAAACAAAAAGAAATGAATTATTATTTTAAAATCAAGTAGAACTTTACAAAATAGAATTGGTCACAAGAATAGTAAACTGAACGTGTACATTTATGATACTACTTGAATTGTGAACACGATGTTGAAAACTGGCTTCTAAAAAAATATCGCTTTAAGTTAGTTACTACATATTATTTCTAGATCTGACAGTATAATTTGATCACTGATCTTGTACAATGTAAATGGTATCGATTATTTTATCTCACTCACGCCCAATGGACGCTCTAGTGCCGGGAAATATTCTTTCTTAAATTGTTGCACGGCAGCTACACTAAAAGGGTGATGTTTCTTTTACGTAACGATACACTTTCTCGCCATGCCCTGGTATATCTTTGTTTAAATGTCTATTTTAGCAACGCACCTTCAATATAAATTCATTTGTGGCACAAAAGGACGAAATTGAGGAGTTTAGGTTAACGCATGGTCATTGTTTAATAAAATTTTAATTTGAAGCATTACGTAATAAAACTTCAACTAAAAAATGACCATGCCATACTATTCTTTGTAAAAAAAAAACTTTAAAGCACCGCTAAAACAGTTCGTCATTGACTGTTCAAATTTTGGACCTAAGCTTAACCTAAACCAGAATAATATTGTCATGACCAAAACGTTCCTCAATAGTCAGGTCAGACCCAATACAAATTGTAGGATATGATAATACCCATAAAGTTTTAGGTAATTTGATGTTTGACGTTTGACAATGGTAAAAATGGAAGTCAATTTTACCCTGAACCAATCCAGTTACAAATTTCATTTATGTACAAAATTTGGTACCCGTAGCCCCCGTGGCCTTGGCGGGAGTGGATTAAACACATCAACTTTAAAAAAAAATTACACTTAACTTTTATCCCTGAGCCAACAGGATGTGATTTTACGGTTTAGAGTTGCTAAACCATCCCTGGTACCATCCTTATACATGTGCAAAATATCGAGCCTGTACAGTTATATTTTATAGAAAAATATATTGAAAGAATCAAAATGTAAGCTTGCAAAATTTGACCTTTGCCCCCGGGAAAACAGGAAGTAAATTTCACCCGAAGTTTTGCCCAAAATCACCCAATTTACAAAGCTCATTAATGTGCTCAATTTGACCCCAACAGCCCCAGTGGTATTTGAAGGATTGGATAAACCACGTCAAATTTAAGGTTATTTTGACATTTGACCTTTAAAAAACCGGAAGCCAATTTCACATGGATTTTGGCCATCATTTGCCAAATTTTCAAATCTCGTATATGTATCAAATGTGGCGTCTCTACCGCCAACGGGCTTTGCAGAATTGTAAAAAACACGTTAAACTTAGGTTTTTTTTTATATTTGTCCTTTGACCCTAGAAAACTCTAGAGTTTAGGTCTAAACAACCCCAGGTACTAACCACATTTATGAACAAAAAATGGCACTTGTAGCTCCAGTGGTCTTTGCAGGCATCGATGACAAGCGGACAGACAGACGAAGAGACGATGTATTTTCCAAATGAAGAAGTTCGTATCTGTGATGGGTTTTGGTCAAGCTCAGTTTACTTTCGGTTTTACTAGGATTATTATATATGTAAATGATTCCACATGAATCGTCTGTAAGTTTTATAGCAAACTCCAATAAGGTTTGCATACAGTTACTGATTAAAATTAAAGTTGAATATAATTTATTTTATGATATACTACAAACAAACTTTTCAATACGAAATTCCGAAACTTCTAATTCCATAATAATACCTTTAGTTTTAAGATTTTAGGATTAAAGAAATATTTCAAACTAAATGCTTCTAGTTAAAACCAAATTTTTTTTTGTTAAAGTGAATAAGTTCAGGAAAAGTTGGCATTTTGTTTTCGGCTTTAGCTGAACCTTTTGTTTTAAGAACTGTTAAATAGGGAAGGGTGAGCATTCAAATGAGCATTTGCAGATGCTTGTCACAAAGAGTAACAACTTAAATTATTACTTTGTTCATTAATTGTGCCTCAAAGTTTTAGCGACATTTTGCAATAGTAATCAGAGTACGACAATTTCAAAAATGATATACCATACATCACATGGTGCTTTGAAATTCATAAAAGTCTTAGTGTGTATGTTTGCATTTGCAAACGTTGCACAAGTCAGTAGCGAGGGATATATCAAAATCCAACTCAATAGAATAGTTGACTTCAGTAACAAAATCAAGACACTGTACTTGTCCTACTGCTTTACGGAAAGTTGTGCCTTGTTGCCGCGGGCTCAAATACGAATTTGCATAAAATTTCACCAAACGGGAGAAAATTTGGTCTTGCTACCCCAACAAACTACAACTCATGTTTGAGTCACCTTCAGAATTTATTTATAGACAACGATTCGCGTTGAATCAAACATTACCGGTAAGGATCACCTATATTAAAAATGTCTTCAGGACTATTATATTGAAGATTTTTAAAACATTTTTGGTTTAGAATTATATGAGTTTGCGGTTCCAATTTTATTCTAAATTCTGAGTTGTATGCTCTAGGCATTAGAATAGGTTCTTAGCCTAAACCTAAACCGCAAGGTTTATAACTAAACCATGCGGCACACATCGTAAATTAAAGTTTAAGTTTACCGTACAAGTTATGCAAGTAATGACATTTTTCATGTTCACAGGAAAATTTGGTAGTTATAATAGAAGCATTGGCTGTTAGCAAGAATTTTACAACGAGCAATGGTAAGTTGTAACTACTATGTAAAAGCCCGACAAACCTGACCTAAGACGGTATATATAACGGTGCCCACATCTAACACTGAGAGAGTAAAATTACGCAAAGCTTTAGTCAGACCAACTTGTCCCCACCCCTCCCCCATTTTTTTTTGTGTCACGCACTCCAAAATTTTGCTATTAATGTTAGAAAATCAACTTACAATTTTTTTCTTTGTGTGCTCAAATTGTTAGTTATTAAAAATATAAAAACCTAATTCAAGCAATTTAAACCCAATTTAGAAGTGATTGCTCGTGGAGTCGTGCGGCAGAGGTTGCTAAGGTCGCCAGACTGGACGAGAGTTGTGTTCAGCAACACTAATAAACAAACGTTTGATTTTGACTACGTCCTGAAGTGCAAGAGGCACTTCTACGGAGACCGTTGTGACAAGTACTGCAGACCAACCATCATCCCCGAATCACCATCTACCATTGGCCTTCAAAGTTACTTGTGTTCCAAGACGGGGGATCGAATCTGCCTTCCCGATCGGGGCGGAGAAAATTGCAAAGACGGTAAAATTCAATTGTTTAAACAAATCCAACAATTATACATAAAGCCTAACAAGCCCTTCCAAGATTAGGAAGCGTTCAGAATGTACAACTCTAAAATGGCCAATTTGCTTATTGCTAAAATTACGAATTATAATACGATCAGATTTTTTCTGCGTGTGTATTCTGTATAATAATAAATTGTCAAATGTTTCAGTGTGCGTGGAATGCTGCATTAAGAGGACCTGTTCGTCTGTGAAGCCATGCAATTGCAACAATATAATTGACTACTATTATCCCTCGAATCTAAATATTATTGAATAGCAATTCGCTGGTTCCAGGAAAATGGCTGAAGATGTTAGACACATATTATTTGTGCAGTACATTTGTTATCTTAATTTTTATAATCGTGAGTTAATCACTCATTTTACTGCAATTATTCTTTGTACAACTTCTAACATGCAGCTACGCCTCTTTTTAGATGGTTTACATTTCGAATGTTAGAATTTATTCACTTTAATAATTACTTAAGTTATAGAAATCCTAATAAACAATGAAATAATTTTAAAAATACTTAGACTGCGCAAAAATTGTGTTTGTTTCTGGTACATAGCGTAACAAACCTGTTTTTTGTTTTCTCAATCGTTTCTAAACTGTGCACAACTGTGTTTATACACATATGTGTCTATGTCATTGTCTAAAGGTACAATGACCTTTAGGCCCGGACATGTGACAGGGTGGTGCGATTTGGGCCTAAGTTGATTTCAGTAGTCGTAATGCCATAAAAAGTTCCTATACAAAATTTGGTTATGATCTGAGACATTTATTTTTTGATGGTAGGGGTCCCCTCTTTCTATCCAAGTCGAAAAATATTTGACCTTGACCTTTGACCCTCAAGAGGTTGACCCACCAAACCCATCTTTGAACTTAACCTTTGCATTTTCCCAAAGGTCGTGTGTGCCAAATTAGGGGACACTGTGACTTGTGGTTTGTCCGCTAGCGCGTCCCAAACGGACAGACGGACGGACATTACGGGCACATAAGCCCTGGCTCGGGCTAAAAACGTGTTTGCCTAGAACCAATTCACGTGGCACCATACTAGTCAATCAATCAATCAATCGTTTATTTGACATTCGGCGTAAGCCATAATCAACATGAGTCGTAGGGTATACAGTGTATTTTCAAAATTTGGCACCATACTAGTAACAAATTTAAAACATGTCAGTCTCGGAATTACAGCATATACAAAGAGCGCAATTTGCATATCCGTATTTTCCAAAGTAGACCTTAATCTCTGCACAAAAAGGAACTGACTTTATTAAGGGCAAGATGTAGGAAATCTCATTATTTCAAACACTTTTTATTCTTTGTGAAGCTCATTTTCTCATAGATAGTTATTGATTGTGCTGGTAGAGAAATAAAACAATTAACATATCGGAAATTCATAGCAATAAATTTCAAATTTCGATAAATAATTATTAGGTTTGCAACTTTTCAATGCCTTCCATATGCAACAAAAATTGCATTATCCCATTTTAGAAGCATAAGTGCAGGTTGAGGCTTCCGAATCCCGATATCGACAACATAGAACCTATAATATTTGAAATCCGCATTTTGGGGTAAATATTTCTGGTCATTTGCATCAACTAAAATATTTATCTAAGGTTAATAACCCACATTACAGCGATGTAGTAAAAATACAATGTTTCTTTAGCTTGAATGCTTACATTTAAAAAAAAAATTAAGAAAAGGGTTTTGTTACTAAAGGAAAAGAATTTATTTCTGAATTTTTGAAAATTGTTTTATCCGGAAAATGAAGTATTCAACTCATAGTCCTCCCAATTTTGCTTTTTTTTTATTTTTAGCCCAACCTTTTGTTTAGCGATACAATAAATAGGTGAAACTTTTGAAATTTCGTTAGCAAACTTCTTGATATTTGTTGAATTGTAGTACACAAATCTTCCAGAAAGAAATAGACTCAGCTTGAATAAGTAGCTTAAATTCTCGTTGAGTAAAGTGTACTAATTTCTAGAATGAGCCACTCTACATCACGTCGTTGCCTGGGCACAAGCGCAGTGCTACTTTGCATACTTGCCTTTGGGAATGGAGTGCAAAGTAGTGGAAAGGGTTTTTTCCAAATCAAGCTAAGAGTAATATCGGATATCGTGTGGCCGCTTTTCATGTCCAAGTGCTCTGCTGAGGACTGCCCGTCACTACCCCGCATTCAAATACGCATTTGCATTAAAATGAATCAAACAAAGGAGTACTTGCGGGAAGAGCCTTGTTACCCTGACAACAAATTGCAAGTTACATTTGAGGCACCGTCCGCAAATTTGCTCCAATCACGTTTCGAGCTAGACAAAAACATGCCGGTAAAACAAACAATTTATAAAGTGTAGCAATTTTTGGAAATATTAATTTGCACAATTCGTCATTTCCTCCGCTGCGACTTCTAAAATTGTATGAATAAATTTAATTGAAGAGCAGCGTATCTGGAGCATGTTGATAGGGTTTACGAGGCTTGAATTAAATTTTCAATGTTTCAGTTCTATGTGAACATGGTTTTTTTGTGAAATATATATACAGGGAAACTTGGTGGTAATCATAGAGGCAAAGCATGTCGGCAATACTACTTTTGGAAGTAACGGAAGTAAGTTGTCAGTTTTCAGTAAACGTAGGCTTACTAAATTTTTACTGAATTTATGTTTAGCAATAAGTCCTAATTTATTTATGTATAATAATTGCAAATTCTAAAAATTTGTTTGAACCCAATTTAGAATTGGTTGCTCGCGGAGTTCTGTCCCACTACTTCCGAAGTGCGTCGTCGTGGAGTAGGGTATCATTTGAGAACGACAAGAAGCAAACGTTTTATTTCAGTTACGTTAACAAGTGCAAAAGGAATTTCTACGGATATAACTGCGACAAGTATTGCGAACAAACGGTTATCGGCCCATTTCGCCCTCACGGTCCATTCTACTTTTGCTCAGATAAAGGCGACTGGCTCTGCTTAGCTGGATGGGGCGGAGAGAACTGCGACGATTGTAATTTCAATTAAAATTGATAATTATTGACTAATTAGAATTAAAGTAATAATTCTGCAAAACGCCAAACAAGCGGTTCCTAGGAGGGATTTAATTTACCGAATTTTAAATTTTGTATCATCAGAGTGCGCCTTTGAGCTATGTTAAACAAGTGCACTAATTTTTGGAAGTGAAATTGTTGGAATTTTTATTGATGAATTCAGCAGATACAAAAGGAATTTTTTTCTGAACGGCATGCTCATGTAGTGATTAAATGTAATTTTTTTCAGATTGCATGGAATGCTGTATTAGAGGAACATGCTCCCCTGTGAAGCCGTGCAATTGTGACCGCGTGTTTCGAGATGCACCTGAAAACCTTATTCAATAGTATTGCACTGTCACCTTTAATTGTGAATTTATAATTAGGCCTTGAAGGTATTATTTCAATTACTCATTTGAACATATTAATTTAATACTTCTTAATTTTGTTTATAAATAGGATTTTTCTGTACGCTTACAAACATTCATAGGCTATTTATTACATTTACTTCTGTGAGTAAAGCAAACAAAGTTTGATATAATATTGTTATAGTACAGATTCTATTTTATAGCCCTCGTTTTCTTTTTTAAATTTTGGTCTTCCTATTCTACGCCCGGTTTGCTTGGCTAGTGATACGACATTTTTCAATTCATTTTTAGCTCATTCATGCACGGAAGTACAAAAAATATACCTTAAATACTTACAAGTTGATTACTGATTAAATAATTAAAATTTTTGAATTTCGGTGAGTTTCCGTTGCCATATTTCTGTAAATGTTGAAGTATTTAGTAACATCGTTAGAAATTTAATGATTTTCCATTTTGTGCCCCAATCTGTATCATTTAGATTTTTGAATTAAACGAGAGGAATTTTGGAGTTGTTATCAAACGACATAAATTCAACACAGTTTAAGAAAAATGCAAAATTATAATCGAATTCCACCTTTATTACTTTATACAATTGTCAACTCTATCACATATATTGTTGACTTTCATTATTTTTAATACTTTTTTCTGCTGCAAAAAAAATGTCGCAAGAGTTAAAAGTTTTATGACAAAAAAGCTTAAAAAAATTGTGTCGAGAAATTAAAGGAATAACATAAAAATTTGAGCTAATGAATACACTGCTACATCAAGTTTAGTTATTAAAATAACAAGTATGTACAAAACCATTCCTTCAGATAAATGAAATTTTGATTTGTAACAATTGCACTAGACTAGCCGTTTGATTAGACTATTTACTTTCGAAATGCGTTGCTTTGTTGCCCCCATATGTTTAAAGTCAATTTACTTGGTGTTTTGGCTATATTTACTAAATATTGTACCAAACAATTTACGCATATTTACTAGAATATGGATGCTAAATCGAAAACTTTACTTATGTTTGAAGATAAACCTCAAAATCCTTTTGGCATTTAAAATTTTTAGAAGGGCATTTATGTGCGTTGTTCTAATAATCCTATATTTTGGGACAAATTTTTGTCGGGATTAGATGGAGTTTTTAAGGTGAAATGTTTTACTTTGTTACGGACATTTTTATGATTCTGAAAAAGGTAGCTTAGTTTTATTTACTGAGCCTTTTGTTTTAAAATGAGTTAAATGGCCGCACACACAGTGTAAACACGTTAAAGAAAACTTTTTGTAACATTATTATACACATATAAGAGCAGCAATAGGAATAAGAGTGTCAAAATTCCTAGAATCAAATACATTGCTAAGTACAATATGAAAATCAAATTTCAACTATAGACGTGTAACATTGAAATAACGCTACGTCTACAAATTTGTGTATAAATTATGTTTATATGTCATAAATAACTGAGCTGTAAATTATGTAAAGCCATGGTTGGCATTGCATTATTGAGTGCATTTGAATTATCATATTGGAAACCATGTTCGTTTGATGAAACCCAAACTTCAGTACGATTTTTCTTAGGGAATTGTGACTTGCCCAGTGGGCTTATAACGAAGGGCCCAAGTGACCAACACTTACATCAAACCAAGTTCTTGTTTGTTTCAATAGCTATAATGTACTTTAAGGTATTTTGTTCGGCTTAGGTTAACTTCGGCAAAGCAAAACTAATTCTTGCGGCTGTAATACCTTAGACACTAATTAACCTAATTAATTTAAATGTCATACTTCCGTTGTTACTATGTCAAATAATTAAATGTTAGAATCACAATTATTTTAAAGGGGTTATTAACCATGGCGCTCCGAAGCTAGTTTTGCTTCATGAATATAACCTACGTTCCATTAAATAATGTACTAACTGGATATTCAAAAATATTTCATAGGAGTGATCTCGTAGCGTCTTGATATACAGATGATATACAGCTGCATATACCTACTAGTTTTTGCCTTAAAACTTTCAGTTGAATACGGTTCTAATGCTATTTAATTTCAAATAATGTGATAGGTATGAAGGATTTCCAGTTTAGATACATGGATGACGAAAAAAAATATTTGCAACCATAATTAATTTATTGTCCTTAATTATAATTACTCAAAAATCAATTCAAGGTTTTAATGTATTTGCCGGCGTTTCGATTACTGCGCTTCCATAATTTGTTGACCTTTATTGTAGATGCTACTCATTCGAATTTGGCTCCGGATCTACGTAGGGTAATATTGTATTCTCTTAAATAAATAAATATTATTTAAAAGTTATTTAACTAAACATTCTTGTATTAGCCAATCAATATTAGAGGGCCAGCAAGGAGCCCTCGATGGCCAAGAATGCGTAATTGTGGAAAGCAATGGTGAAGAGTTGAACAAGTAGTGCGTCTGTTGTGTCGCCAAATATACGCACGTCGTATGTCACCAGATTGGATAAAGGAATTGCATACTAATGATTACAAATCTACTTTAGCAGTAATTTACTTGGTTGGAATTTTAGTAAAAAAGATATATGCCATTTTTTTTTCTGTTTTACTTACTTAAGTTGTCAAGTAGCGAAAAACTACGGGTTGAAAACGGGTTAGGGATCACCGGGTTAAGGATTCCGGAATCAGATTATCTCTTTTGGTAAGTATTCTAGTTGTCAAACTATGAGTGCAAGTACAAAGTTAGGTCGTAGGTTCTAATTCTTGCCAATAATTTTGATGACTCAATGATGACCCTCAAAACTAAAACTGCTACCCAGCTTCCAAAAACCTTCCAAAATTAGGACACAAGACTAACAAAACTACAATATTGGATTTTAGTAAAGAAAATTTGCCACATTTGTCAGTATCCCTTTATTTTTTACTTGTCAAAATTTGTTTTTAAATTAAGGGGTTTATTAACAACGATACGTGACTAAATAGTAGTTAAAATGTTCAAGTTAGTTTTTTTTCTTGTAAATAGAAATTATGTATTTGCTCATATTTTACAGTGTATTTATACAAATTACGTTTTGTGAAGTTTTAATTTGCCTTGTTTTAGTTAAGTACTGTTTTGAAAAAAAAAACGGAACATATAGATAATTATAATAGATATTATTTATGATGTGTATATGTAACAGCGGGAATTGGGATACCGCCGTAGAAAATCACGAAAGCTGCAACCAGCATGACACTCTTTATATTTATGAATGTGACTTTGCAATCCGGTTTCTGGATTCTCTCGTCCTGGGGCGGGCTATTTTTTCAGGTATATTGCATAGAAGCACTCTCAAATACAAATCAAGAATTTTGTGTATTCTAAATGCTCATCTATTGGAGCCGGTTTATGAATTCAAAAAGTTTGCGTGCGGTTTTCTGTGCGGCAAATTGGGTAATTAGTGTTCTACTGATGCTTCAAAGCTTAGTCTTCTTCGTGATATTTTTAATTAATCCAATAAAAACGTTGAGCAATTTCACAACAAAACGGCCCGAAGATAAAAAAAATTTCAGCAAATAAAATAAACATATTTTCAATAATTGTGTTGCTGTTGTGATAGTCCTAGTAAATAGCTCTACTGCAATTTAGCTAATGTACAATTTAATTTGTGTAAAAAAATAGTTGGACTTACATGTTTAAACAAGAGCAAACAAAAAATATATTGCAAATCACCACCACAACACTTTTATTGGCCTTAATTGCGCTAAAAGTCAAAGCAAAATTTTCAATGCAATTGCTTGCTCTTCAATTAATTCGATTGAATTACTGCAGTTGCATATATAGTTGACCTTATTTGCAGTTGATGCTCATTGGACGTCTGCTCCAGATTTACGTGGGGTAATACTATTTTCTTTGCAAAATTCAATAATTAAAATCAATTAAATTCAATATTTTTGTGTACTTAACCAAGTTAAACCGAACAACATGTAGAAAACCTAAATATTGTATGTGATATATTTCGCATTTCTACAGCATAATTTTTTTTCAGAAAAATAACACAAGATGAAATGCACTATCATTGTTGGGTTGATGGCCGTGTGTTTGATTGCCAATGGTGATGCACTGTGGTGTGCGTGCAAGGGCAGAGAGGGCGATGCGGTTGAGGCCAATCAATACTGCTGCAGCCAGCAGGGATCTCTCGATGATCGTCAAGATTGCCTTATTGAAGGAAACATACGTGAAGAGATGAACAAGTATCGTGAGTGTTGTGTCGCCAAAAATACGCACGTCGCATGTCACCAAATTGGATAAGAAAATGAGATATTTCCAAAAAAGTTTGAAATTTACTTTCACAATTCTTGATTGGATTTTAATAAAAAAAAACCTTTGTTCATTGTTTTATATTAATAGTAGTATTTGAGTGTTCCTACAACATTTTCTAAATTATGTTTGGGAATCTCAAAACAAATTGTTTGTAGAATAGATACAGAATACGTGTTTTCAAGAATTAGGGTTGCATGACCTACAAGTCATGTTTTCGACAACTTTGTGTAACATGTAATATATTATTCGTGCCCTCCGCATCCTTTCAAAAGAGCGAACAACTCAGAGAGGTGCGTTTCAGTGCGGTAGGCAATCCTTATGTCGGCGACGTTCGTAAAAGCCATGTCATTCCCAGCAACACCCGGTTTCTTGTAGTTTGCTCCAATCCACTCTGCCTTCACCTGCCATTAATGAGTAGTTAGGCGTAAGTGAGTCGTGAGTAGTACTAAATGAATAAATTGTTAAGTTATGGATACATACCTCATCAGGAAACCCACTCATGAGAACCGAGTTACGAGCCAATTCGCACTGATCGCAAACAGAGAGTGCAAATATTTGGGAAGCTACGGCGTATTCCTCGACGAGGGGTTGACACGTCAAGTGGAACATCAAAGGGTCATCGGTCGAGAGGGTCACCGGGATTCCTTCGGTGAAGTAATTCTTGAGAGGTTGCTTGAAGTAGGGCAAGAAGAGGGCGTTGTTGCTCAGCGGTGACATTGCTATCGAGATTTGTGCCAGATAGTACAAGTACTCAAGAGCAGGGTTCTGAAATGTGTAATCAATGACAGGCAAACATGAGATTGACCATGTTTTGATTTCGCTTATTAGTAGCGGAAGCGAAGCGAATGCTACTTATGTTTTCGTTAAGTCTGTCCGTCCGTCTGTCCGTCTGTCCG
>JAQFYP010000769.1:0-19594 GCA_034694865.1 Bilobella braunerae | reverse complement strand
GAGGTCTTTGATTGTTTTTGATTGTTAAACAATCATAAAGCTCTTCAGAGAGGTTGTTGATTGTTTTTGATTGTTAAACAATTAGAAACCTCTTGTGAGAGGTCGTTGATTGTTTTTGATTGTTAAACAATCAAAAAATAGAATTATGCTTGAACAAATTTTCACAAAATTTAATTTGCAAAAGAATGGTAATTTAAAAGCTTCATATTCCCGCCAGCAAACTTTAACAAAAAAGAACTTGCTATAGGGTATAGCTCATTCATGATCAATGATCGGCACATTTCATACCGCTCTTCGGTAGATTTTTTCAAAACATATTTCATCCAACATTTAATTAAATGGTAACCCAAGTCAACTATTTATAATTAAAAATTACATAATTAGATTCGACAATTAATATTAAATTGAAGTTGAAGTGATTTCTTGCTATAATTACTTATTGTCAAGAAATAATATTGTAATACTGACATAATTCAAATTCCAAACAAAAAAAAACGAATTGAAAGCCTCGATTTTTCGCTAAATAGCGTTTTAGCTTTTGCATCACATTGAACATCAACGATCGGCACGTTTGGTGCCGCTTCTCGCTTATGGCATGCGAAACAGCAGCAAAATTAATTAAATGTACACTGGCGCTAAACTAAATCAACCTAACCTAAATTAAATTAAAAATTATTTAATTATAGGTTTAATTATATTTGGTTTGTTAAGCATTTCCTCTTTTTCGTACAAAAAAATGAGCTGAAGAAAATCTGCCGATATTTGGACGAAAATGCGCATGTGCATTCGCAGGTAGAAAAACCGTTGTTTATTAATTAAATGTACATTGGCGCTAACCTAAATCAACCTAACCTAATTTTAATTAAAAATTATTTAATTATACGCAAGTTTAAAACAATAATTATTTAAAGTTTAGTATCTTTGTTTTGTTAAGCAATTCTTTTTTTTTTGTAAAAATATGAGCTGAAAAAAATCTGCCGATAATTGGACGAAGGTAGAAAATACATTTTTTTTAAGAACCGTTTTTCAGGTAGAAAGAGCTTTTTTTTAAAGAACCCTTAGACATTTTTTTTTAAAAGAACCCTTTTTCAAGTAGTCGACCATTTAAAAAAAAACATTTTTCAGGTAGTTGACCCTTTCTTAAAAGAACCTTTTTGCAGTTAGCGGAAAAGCAAAAGGTAAGGTTGCTCGTGTTACCACGAGAGCACAGTGCCTCTTATGCCAAGAGAGGCCTGCTTTTGCTATCCCACAAATGGATCGACTGTTGTTTGGAGTAGTTAACGCACTTTTGGTGTATTGTAACCGGAAACATATATAAGCAGGGCGAAGCTCATAAGCTTAGCACACAAAGCAAATGCGTAAGTAACATATCTTAACAACTACTCAAGTTTAAGGGTGACCACTTTCCAAAGGACACCCTTCTCACCTCCAATTTGTATTACATTCGTCATGACCCTGCCGTGTGGGGTGACAGAAAAATTCCGTCCCGAGCGATTCTTATATTTCGATAGAAAAACGTTGAAGAAACATGAAACTTTAATGCCATTTTCGGTAGGAAGAAGACAGTACCTGGGTGAAACACTGGCACGTGACAGCCTGTTTCTCTTTTCTACAAACATTTTTCAGCGTTTTTGCATCGCGTTTGACTGCAATGGACCTAACAATGAAATGGAAACCGAGGCTTCCTTTGTCCTCAGACCTAAACCATTTCATTTCAAATTTATCGATAGACACGAATAACGCCACTTAAAACTCTGTGTATTGTGAAAATTTATGAACTCAATTACTTACCAAACTACTTGAAAATTGAACTATTACTAATTGTGCTAAATTAACTTGCATGCGTAGAAGCTCAGTAAATTTTCTTTAATAGTCCCATTTGCATAATTGTATGCTAATGAGTCCATCTGTCCATATCCCTATTTACTCCCTGACATGTTGACCAGCTGTAACTTGATTTTACAAAAAATAAAGAAGGAGAATAATGTATTTCATCAGTAATTTGAATTTTTTTTAACTCTTATGTAAAGTCTGGATACCGTTTGTTGGATTGTATTGTCGCTAACCTGAGAACTTCCCTCATGTTGCTGCATATTTGTATTTATTTAGGCAATCCAAATGAAATCTATTGGCGAACTGTTCCTTCAATTAGTACAGTTCACATTTACATTTTTCAGAATAATTATCTTAAACAAGTTGTTGGGAATAAAATGGCTTCAAGATTAGTTATGGTGTTCGCCATTTTAGTTACTTCCACAATGTCCTCAACCAAGTATTTGGCATTTGTTATTACTACAGAACACACTCTACAAGTAATAGTATTTAAATCAAAGTGCCGATGAGTTCTGGTAGCAGCAAAATGTACTGCAAGACTTTGCAAAATCACCACGCGATTGTCTTTCAATTTGGTTCAGTTAAGTTGAAAGTGTCTAGTTGAAGTATGCATATATTATAGGGCTTTTATCTCTTGGCTGCTCAATATTTATTTAATTATTTATTTATTAATATATATAGAATATTAGTGAATTGTACAAGCTTCTGGTAAATAATAGTAGCCGTATCTAGATCGCCGACAAAGCCAACGTTGTTTATTTAAATTAGCGTCACCTCAGAGGTATATCGATTGAGTTATATATTTTTGAAATGAAAGAAATACTTCTGTCTAGTTAAGTAGTTCTGATCGTCTTGCTGTTGATTTGACAGTAACGAAGTGTAGAATTTCTAGTTTTTCTTTCACCTCTACAAAAACATATATAGCTTTGTGGAGGGCGTTAATGCATTGGGCGTCCATATGACATAAAGATGCATGAACAGTATATCCTGAAAACATCTTTGCAATAATTTAGTAATGACGGTGTCTGGGATAATTTGCCCTACAGTATGTTTCCATCCTATTAACTAGCAATTGTGGATCCCCACCTAATGGAAACCCTAAAAAATTTAAAACAAATACGCAGAGTACGCGTCATTTTTGTGAGTTATTTCTACTCATGATTAAAACCTTATTTTAAAGAGGCGTCATTTGTGCAAAATAAAAAAAATTTGGAGACCATGTGACATGTGTTTCGTCCGCTGGCGAGTCCCAGACGGACAGACATGACGCGCACATAGGCGCTGGTTCGGACTAAAAAGTTATGATGGTCCCGACTACCACAAAGGCCTTTTTCACCCTGGAATTACTCTTTTCCTCAAAAAGTCCTCATTATACTCAAAATACATTTTTTTATTATCATGACTTTTCTAATGTATTCTGTCTACTTTTTCTACTTTTGCAACTTGGTTGACACGGTTTAGGTATTCATAGTTTTTACTCCTACTTTACTGTTTAATTCTAATCAAATATTTGTTTGAACGACTTTTAGCTTATTATTGATACAACCGCTCAATGCGCTGACTTATAAAAATTAATACGTTTATTGTGTACAAGCTGACGAAAGAAATAATACGATACAAAATGAAAGTATCGAAAATGTAGGCAAAGTCAGTTTATCTAGGCGGATCATCAATCGGGTCAACAACTACATATGTACATGAGTTTAGAAAATTTATATGTTTAGTTTGAATCGTATCTTTTTTTAGAGTATGATTTTGAAAAGATATGTCATCCGTCACAAACTTCAAGTGTCCTTTAATTTTGGTTCCCAAGGAAGCTTTTGGAGGTTTTGCGTCTATAAACAGTGGTGCTATTTTTGACACCGACCTCAGTATTAGTAATTGTTCCGTCTTGCTATTTGATTGGATTTCCCGATTACTGTTGAAACAAAATCTTTCTTCATGAAATTACTGAATCCTACATCAAAAGACTTTTAGAAGTACCATTAAATAGTTGATTTGTAAAAGGCTAGCTCAAAGAGAGGTTGATCGGCTAAATTATTTTACATAAATCGGTAGAATTCATACCGTAGTGCCTACTCTTATCGTATTAATTTTAATAAATATTGTAGACGCAACATATAGTACTACATATGGAACTGCTGAATTAGTAACTGTGGAGAACCTCTTAACCCCAATTGCGTGCTCCATAAAACTTTGGTGTTTCCTACATATACAAAAATTTAAACTCGTGTGATCTCAAAAGGAACGCTGACATGGGTCAACCTATACATTTTTGTGATCAGCTTCAACATAGCTTATAAATGATTATTTTGAAGTAAAAATCAAGTATTGGGGCGTAGCTCAAATTTTGATCCCATGCATGTTTTTAAGGTCGGTGAGGTCGAATCTGTAATAAGATTTTTGCGGTTTCGTCAAATTAAAAAGTTATTTTTTTTTTAATTTAATTTTCCATGCAAAAGCAAGGGTGCGTGAAGTTACCACCTCGTCACCGTGAAGTTGGCACCATTTTTTCAGCACCGTGAAGTTGGCACCTCAAATCACCACCTCAATTCCATGTAGCGGTATAGCAAAGCTTGAAGTTACCACCTCATCACTTCAATTTATTTTTTAAAAGTTGAGGTGATGAGGTGCTGACTTCACGCACCGGTGGTGATGCGTGAAGTTAGCACCTGACTCCAGCACCGTGAAGTTGGCACCTCATCACCTCAAATAATTTTTTACCAGTTGATAATTTTTATCTTTACTCTAAATTTTTATTCTTTATTTATAATATTTAAAAAAAAATTCCAAAAATTAACCGTATTTTATTCAAAATTTTAACCTTTTCCCAAATTTTTTTTTTCAAAATTTTAAATTTTCTCCAAGTTTTTTTAAAAATATTTTTGTAAAAGTTGAGGCGCCGACTAAAATTTTACTACACGTAGACAAAACCGATTTGACTAATAGTTATTTTATAATTTGGGTCGCTATTCCCAAATATGAAAAAAATTCACCGCAAAAAAAATATAAAAAATTTAGAAAATTTATTGTTGTTCATGGTTTTTCCATCTCTTGAATCTATATTTTTGTAAAGTTGTTACGTAGATGTTAGTTTTCGGTAACTATATATATATATATATATATATATAAGTGTTAGATTTAATTATTTTGTTTCTGGCATAAGGCTCAAGTTTAGGTTTTGGATTAAGTTTTAAAGTTTTAGGTTTAGGTTTGTCGTTGCATTTCATCTGAAGATAGATTTATGGTATCACCTAAGTTGTATGTTGAAAATTTATGTTTAGATATTTATTATGTTAGGTTAGGAGTTTACATGAAATTTTAGGTTTGGTTTGGAGTTTAGGTCAAATATTAGGTTAGGTATGGGTTAGGGTTACAATCACCGAGTTTGCAACCAGGAAAAATTAAAGAAATGTTAAAGATGGATATGAAATTAAACTTTTGTGTTTATCATATTCGTGATCAGCGACCTCAATTTAGCCTATAATATTATTATTAGCTAAATCGGTTTTGTCAACATATAGTAAAATTTTTCCTGGAATAGCAAAACCTTGAGGTCGGCACCTCATAACTTCTACTTTTAATAAATTTTTTGAGAAAAACTTAAAACTTGGAGAGTAATTTAAAAATACAAAGGAAAAGGCTTGAAATTTCGAAAAAAAAAAAAAAACATTATAATTGAAAGGTTTAAAATTTTAAAAAATAAAATAAAAAACTTGGAGAAAAGTTTAAAACTTTGAATAAAATACGTTAAATTCTTGGAAAAGTTTAAAAACTATAAATAAAGAATAAAAATTTTGTTATCAACTGGTAAAAAATTATTTGAGGTCATGAGGTGCCAACTTCACGTTGCTGGAGCCAGGTGCTAACTTCACGCATCACCACCGGTGCGTGAAGTCAGCACCTCATCACCTCGACTTTTAAAATATAAATTGAGGTGATGAGGTGGTAACTTCACGCTTCGCAATACCGCTACATGGAATTGAGGTGCCAACTTCACGGTGCTAAAAATGGGTGCCAACTTCACGGTGATGAGGTGGTAACTTCACGCACCCGCAAAAGCAATAGGAATATTTTGATTTTTTCTAAATTTAGTTTAAAATATTTTTATGTCTATGAGTAGTTTGGGTTTAATTTAAAGTTAACGGTTTAGGTTTAGCTTTAGGGTAAAGTTTGAACAAAATAAATTCCAAAAAAAAAACTAAATACATTTGGCATGGAAGATTAAAATTTTCAAATATTTATAACTGTTTTGTTTAAAGAGACCACACAGAGCTATTTCCAGATTTGAACTCAAGGACCTTAAATTAGTCTAAAAAAATAAATGTAACATTACAAGAATTTTTCCGTTCGTGATTGAGAGAATCTTTTAATTCGAAATCAATTTTTTGCGGTAGAAAGCTATTGCTATAGCGTTTGCTATAGTGTTTGCAATGACAACTGTGAGCAAAAGTTAAAAAAAATTAAATTTGGAAATTTAACTTGGATTTTCCGTACAAAACTTTACATATAAGTGCCCAATAAAATTCTTGCTTGACGCATGCTCGGAACTCTGCAGCACCGTTTTGTTCCATAATGATTAACTATGTTCTGTCTACAAAGTCCATTCAAATTAAAAAGGACCGTGTTAAATGCGGCAAAACAACACTAGTGGCATTTGGTTATGAAGACAAGATTCTAAACTCTCACCTATAAATAAATCCTTGTGACAAAATGGCCCACTCTGTAACTTCTTGTGTGTTATCTGGACTGTGAAAAGTGATAGCAAACAGCTTTTGTTTTGGCAACTCCTTATGAAAATGCACAAAATTGCATAAAAATAAATACAAAAATTTTAATTTACCGTGTTACTTTGGTATACCTTGTTACAGCGGAGGAGCATGACACGTTCCGTGTCATTTTTGACCGGCAAAATTGTTTGCCCAAGTTGTAGTCGATAACCATACTTACGGTTTTCGAAAATTTTCATGGCCATACCAAATGTCAAGTACGATACAAGAATTCCGGACACAACCCTTTCATAGAAAAGTATGAAACAAAACTTAGCGCCTAATTGTATGCCATTTATAAAAAAAGATGATCACAATATTTCAGTCTTTAAATTTGGTATACTATGACCATTTGCGTTGGTCTGGCAATTTTTGTACTTGATATGTATATATGGATTGTATCTGCGCTAGCAAAAACCCGGGAAAATAAAAAATTTCAGTTATGGGAGATGAGAAAGGTTATTTTAATTTTAGTAACTTAACTTTTTAATTGAAATAGTCCTAACCTTGTGCTATTGATTGTGGTTACTGATAAGTAAAGTTTGTAACAAACTTACGGTGATTCTAGGAGAACTAGTTTCTCGCGTCCAATTGGACTAATTTTTTCGGGATTTGTTGATTCCGTAACCGTAACTTGCATGACTTTTTTCAGATCCTAAAATAATCTAGTGTCAGGAATTTTACCTTCTAATGTCCATTTATTAGGCTAGAAACTCGTATCACACTTACTTATTTTTGAGTCCTTGCATACCAAGTAACTCTTTGGTGACTTTTGACACATTATTTACTTATACTCTTACACTTACCTACTCCAGCGTAATTATAACTAACATATAAATACCTACTACTACTGCAAACTTGCTGCTTGAAATGTTACAGGTTAATTGCATAAACAATTAAAAATTGCAATTACATAGTTTAAAACCTTTAAAACCCCGCAGTTGCTTACCAATTTGCTTTTTGGTTTGTCGGGGTTTGAGTCCCCTTGGGTCAATTTTTGTAACAGTTACACTATACCTTATTTTTTTTTATCAACGACAATGTTTAGCTTACATTTATTGTCCACTTTACTGTGGTAGAATCGTCTTTGTTGTCTTTCTCCAACGCTTGAACAAACGTGACAATTAGGAAGACAATGACTAGCTTGATCATGGTGGAATGGAAGCTTAAAATTAAATTTTGGCTAAATAAAATTTTAGATTAGATTCTTGCTACTTTAAAAAAAAACTGTACTAAATTTGAAAATTAATTTAGGTCCAAATTTATAGCCAACTGGAATCATGATATCGATCCAACAACGCAAAGCGAAGTTATTGTCGGTAAACTGTGGGTGGATAAAAAAGTAATATTTTTTAATTTATATAATAACCACTGCTACATGTATACAACCTAACGTGCTTACCAATAACACGCGCAAAATCATAGTTTTTACTTCCATAAAATTATGACAGGAAATAATATCCAACTGTTTGGGCAAAAACATTACGTTTGGTTGGCAGTGTTGGTTTAGTGTTTGGAACGTCAGTTTCTCTCCACTAGCCAGCATGAGAACGTGGGTTCAAATCTCCTGATTAGCCACAAAAAAGTCTTTGCTGTTGGTTATTTGCTTACCTTATGAATTACATTGCCCTTGAACTTGTGTTTGCCCGTACCTGAAGTGAACTAGGCATACAGAGACAGAGGATATGGAAATTACCTGCCAAGGGTTCCCAACAGTGTTAAGGTTATCCTAAACACTGCCCGCATTTGCATAGAGTCACATGCAATTATCAGGCAAAAGCTACGGCCGTACCTCACGTCAGGTTGGTGTCTTCCCTTTGTGGACTAGGCCCGTAAAACAGCGTAATGTTACGGATAGTCTGTTGATTCCGCTTGATGACATCTATTCTACTGAGCTCCTTATTTCTACTACATCCCTACCATTCCTTTTATGTTGACCATCCACTCTGCGGGAGTGTCAAAGAACGCTCTTTTTTTATACTATTTGACATTCGCCTATTTCCAGGTCAACAAATTTGCTTGTGTAAGTAAGTGGGGGAGGGTGGTCTCGGCCTGTGAGTATACTTGGAAGTTCCGAGGATTGAGGCTGAAAGCTTTCTGCTGAACAGAGAACGTGGGTTTGACCACTGAGGGGCATCTCCTTAGGCAGAGCCGAACCCTGTTTTTCGCATACCGGCTCAAACTCACCCTCTACGACCGCAACTGTCGAGGCTTCCACTCACCACTACCACACCACTCACTTTTTTGTGCGGCTGCCGAGATTAGATCTCGGCACCTTCCCAAGCTTACTAGGGTCCTGACCCCTCGGACTACGAGCCTTGGGTAATAACGCTCCTTTTTTAAAATATTAAGTATGAATACAAATCCAATGGTCTTCAATTTGAAGAATTGCATTTCCCTCCATATGCATCAGCATAATATTTAATTTTCCTTAAATACAAACCATTGTCTGGGGTGTCAAGCGTTGTTCATAATTTTATAAATACTAGTTTAATTAACGAATAGTATGGCAATAGTAATGTTACGTATATTTCAATATTAACAAACTAACTTCAAATTGAATTCAGCACACTAAAATTGTTTGAAAAATTCTGTCAAATAATTGTTAAAGTTAAGTTGCGCTTTTGAATTTGAAATAAAATTAAGAAAATGCCTTAAAAGAGATCATAACTATAATCATAAAGTCTTTATTAGTAAAATGATTCACTTATTATTATACATATATAGTATTAACATGTTCATATTATAAGTATATATAAATATATAAATACTACTATTTATTTCTAGCTAGCTTTCTCCTTTCTCCTAGCTTGACGTAAAAACTCTAAAGTTCCACACGGGAGTGTTCTAAAGTTCGAACTTTTTCTAACTCTAGGTTCTGACAAAGAGGTTCTAGAGTCTACTAATATGTTTTCAGTTCTCTAAATCTTCCATTGCTGAACCATTGCTGTCATTAATAAGGCACAAAGTGCTATAAGATGTACATCGAGGTTTTTATCTGAAAATTTGAGGACCTTGGTTTGAGGTTCCCAAATCAATATATTAACAAAAAACGCGACCAAAAATTTTAATTTTAATGCTCTTGTTTAGTCAAATCTAACTACAGTTTTTATGTTTATGTTAATCTCATTGCTAAATAATCTGTTTCACCACTGGCTCATGTTTAAATAAAATTGACTGTATCAAGTGCAGAGGGTACAAAATTCAAGTAAGCTTTTGTTTGAAATTGACCAGATGTCACGCGCTCAGAATAAAAGCCGAACGGATATTTCTTGGGTATACATCTGTAATTGCTGTTATAAGATTACATAGAGAACAGCGTGCGTGATTACGAATGCTTTGCGGCCACACGGTACTATTTTATGTACCATAGATATTCAAGTATGAGGCGGGCTCTATTATTAACCGGCCTTATAATAAAAGCCGGATGTCGTGATCTCAAATTCGATGCTTGCCTGGTCTCTAATACAAGCCGGGTATCTAGGATTAACGGGGTTAACAGGACCTTTTTCTTAAAATGTACAATTCGGTGCACAATTAATAAACTGTTTCGGAAAATTACAGCTTTAATCAAGTTTGTTAAGATACGTTTGAGGTTAACAATTGAAATAGCTCCGCTAAAACAAGCAAGTGACACGACATTGAATTTAAGTAAGATTTTGCAAAATTCTGGCAAAGCAAGAGAGATTGGAGTGAACATAAAGCAAATGCGAGAACGCAAGAAGCTTGAAACTCAAATCAGTGAGAAATTTCATTAATTAATTCATAATATATAATATATTATATAACATAATTGATATATATATAATATATACAATTATATAATATATTATTTGTTAATTGATAATTACAATTTATGAATCACAGCTTAATGAGATGTATTGTATTTTAGCAACCTTTGTATTTGCAGAACAAAAGCTTGCCAGGATGAAGACAATAAAAGTGTTTGGCTGGATAATCACACAATGTAATAATATCTGAGAGGGTTCCTCGTCGATTAGTACGAGAGAAAACCAAGCATAATACTTCTGTCCTGTGACACTGATTCATAGCAAGGAACAAGTTATCGCTTAGATGACGTACCACTGGAGCCCAAAATGACCTTTCTATCAGAAAAATGATTGAGATTATTGAAGTTACGATGAAAACTAAATGATTTCCCATCTCAGATATTGTAGGTATTGATAAATTACTATTAGGTACTTGGAATGGTTGGCCTAGTGGTTGGAGCTTCAGTCTCTCTTCACTAGCCAGCATGAGAAAGGCGGTTCAAATCCCCCAATCAGGCAGAAAATAGTCTTCCACTGTTGGCTTTGCCCTTAAGGAATTGCCTTGCCTCTGAACTTGTGTATGCCCGTGTCTCTGAGAACTAGGCATACACAGAAAGAGGATAAGGAAATCGGTTTTCCAACAGTTTTTGTCAGAATTGAGAAAACTACCCTCGTTTGTATAGAGTCACATGCGGTTCTCAGGCAAAAGCTACGGCCGTACCTGAATTCAGGTTGATGTCCTCCGTTTGTGGACTAGGCACGTAAAACAGCGGACTGTTACGAATAGTCTGTTGTGACCGCTTGATGACAACATGTATGCTAATGAGCTCCTGCCCTACCATTTCCTTACCCCTCTCCATTACTTGTTGACCATCCGCTTGTAAGGGTACGACCCTTACAATTAAGTTAATTAGCAATTAGTTAATTAGGGCAAAGTGCCCATAAGTGTAGGGAAGCGTCCCAATCAAGAGGAGGGAGAAGCAGAGCACTCATTTACTCTCTGGCAGACTCGCTCTCGCCCTCAGCCGAGCACCGCCTGCCTAGGAAGGCTCCTGCCACCTGACATCGCTCCAGGTCAGTATCTGTGACCTCTGACCCCCTATAAGCCAGGAGTGGCTTTGAGCGCCTGGAAAGGCGCAAGGCCAGGAGTGGCCTTTCCCCTAAGGTTCCCCTCTTTCGTTAGGGCGTGAGCCCTTGGATATGTTTTGTTAATCGTTTCGCCCTTCGGGCATTTGTTAATGTAGTTTAAGGCCCTACGTGGCCCATATCTTAGTTTAATGGTCCCCCTTTTAGCATGTAAGTTTTTGGGGCCAATAAACCCTTGTTTAAGGGCCAAAGAGCCCTTTGTAAAGATCATTGTTGGTGCCGAGAGGCACTTGCTTCATTTTCTAAAGGCCGAGGCAAGGAGGGCCTTGCCTTGCCCTTACACGCTCTGCCGGAATGTCAAATAACGTGCTTTTCTTATTACCATTTGGTTTTAATTGCTGAGTGAAACTACATTCGCTTCCATTACATCAAAATCAGTGCAGAGTAAGTACTCCTTAAACGATGAGGCGCATGCAACGGTTGTTGCTGTAGCAAATCTTAAGTTGAAAGTGACTTGAAAGAATAACTAGAATAGACTCTAAAATTGCATTTTATAATCAACTTTAGAGTTTTCTTTAGATTACCCTTCGAAATGAAGTATTAGCCTGGCCTCAAACATCCGGTCGGTATCTCGAGTTTGATTACGAGCCGGGGCTTGTATTAGAACATCTACGGCATGTATCCTATGTTTTTGGCAAAATACTCTTAATATATTTCTATACATTAAGATTGTATCTATGGCAACAAGGCTACTTGGCCGAGAAGTTGAATGTATTTGAAATACACTGTTTCCCACTTCTCATGATTGAAAATCTCTCTTCAATTTAAATTGTTAATACGTTTGTATTATCAAGGAACCATCAAGTTAAAAAATACTTTCATCTTGGAATTATATAACTTTAAAAAAAGACATACAGTAGCTTCAGAAAATGTAGTATGCTAATTTCCAGAAATTTTTTCAACATTGCGAAAATTACATTTGCAAACATTGTAAATTCTGTTTTAAGAGCAACTAGTACAACTTACTTGGCAAGTAGCAGCTGCTATTGTTACCCATGGTATATGCATCAAGGTCATGGAACCCACGTAAGGGTTTTGTACAAAAGGTGCGGCCGAGCAGCATAAGCGCGGGAAAACAATTTTTTCAAATTTCAAACTTTCAAGTTTCCTTACGCCATTAACATGGGACATGAAAATATGGGGCCTCTCTCATTTTATGAGACGAGGAAGTGTATCATTTTGCCAGAAAAAGTTATTTGAAATTATCCATGGAATATATGCAAAATACAGAATATTGAACTAATGTTTTTAACTAGTAGCATATACATTAGTAATTTGTAACTTTGTAAAACACAATGTATTTTTTCTCATTTAGAAATGATACTGAATTTAGCTTCGCATAAACTTTGCTTTACCATAATTGCTTTTGAAGGTGAATTATAAATAAAATAATTTAAATATACATAGTTGAAATGAATGTATCAAGAGCTATTGTCCGGTTTGGTTTGCAGTTGAGAATACATAAATTTGTGACTCCATAAAATAAAAATTGAGGAGTAGCCAAAATATTTAAGATTTGAGAACGATTAAATAGAAAACCTATCCGCGAGTTGGATTCTAGGCACGTAATACTATTTGGTCATTCGCCGAAATTTACAGTAAGACGTTCCGTTTGTTTAGCCCAATGGCCCAGATATATTTTATGCCATTATATTTTTATGCTTTTAATGGCAATATTTACAGAAGTAAGCCGAGTCAAAAGTTGAGATCAAAAATAAGATTAGTGCAATAAAAAATTTTTTAATGTTTTTTCTTCAAAGCAAAAAATTGGATTTTGAAACCGTTTCAACGAACGAGGTTGGCTCCTTCACTCATGCTAAATTTATATTTATATTTAAACTATAAACTATATAAGCATGCTATATTTAAACAAAACGCTCTAGTGTATAAACCCGTGCCCTCTTCAGTCATGTCAGCAAATGTTCTTAGATAAACTGAACAAATACTTACAGCATTTGATATACACGATTCAGCATGACAATTTTGTTTTACCATAATGAGAGCTTGGTTTGCTCATATACATTTTGGACTGCAATATGCTAATAACTGAGTTGCTACTTTTATTCAATATTGTATCCGTGGGCGCATTTGACGAGACATTGCAAACAACTATTTCCAAGGCATTTGAAAACAGATACATCCTAACCATTCACTTCGATAGCCAAGCAGATCCGCCGGTTTTTCACACGGTTCCTTTATTTAGATTTAAATTTTCAAAGTCAAATTCAGATTTATGTCGATTGAGTAGTGAAAAATTGTTTTTCAAATTCGATTCACATAAAACTAATGGCTTGGTTCTCATTTTTGTATATCCCAAAACAATGGAGGGAATAAAATTTAGTGAAGACGCATTTTCATGGCTTGTAGCTTGTGGCGGAGATTTTGCAACAACGCAGCATGTGCATCTTCTGCGTCCTAGTTTTTGTTACTCCCAATTTACTACTCTATTCGTTATTACCAGATCACATTCAGTTTGGGAAAAGTTATTACTGTCAACGCGTTCCCACAATGATCTGTACAACAATGTTGCTCGCTACAGCATCAAATTGTTGAATAGCTCGACTCACATTGTCTTAGTCCTTTACCGACCATGTCACTTTGCGGCTCAAAAAATTATTAATCGAAATGTGCAACCATCAGTATTTGCCGCGCTTTACGCGATGCATAACTGTGAGTTAAGCTTAAAAGTTCATTCACTGGTCACAAGCAACGCTGCAGGAAAGCAATTTGGTTTTACAGAAGCTGGTTATAAAAATTTTACGAATGATGTAATTTTACTGCTACGCGATTCATTCAACAAAAATATTTCAGAAGAGGCAAATTTTGCCAAGTTTTCAAATATTGGCAAATCAATTCCTATTTCCGTAGATTTTATGATATACCCTGATGTTACTTTAAGGTCGCAACAGTACGGAAGTTTCTATTTGTATACCAACAACTTGCAACACAAGTTCATTACCTGTGCCGGCAAATATTCCTACATTTCTGTGTTTTCACTTGTTAACATCATGGAAACGGAAGTATGGATCTTCGCTATTGGGTCTTTGTGTGCAATATTTGCAATATTTAACACCGTTCAGAGGCAGTTTTCAATTAATGGACTCATTGTAATAATAATGGTGTTATTTGAGCAATCTATATCGAAAAAGATTTATAAGGCTAAACCGATAAATGTCTTAATACTTTTGGTGGCAATCCTAAGCCTCGTTGTTGGAACCTCTTATCGAAGTGAGGTTACTAGTGATGTAACCGCACCCCTTCCTGCTATCAAATTAAAAACGATTCATGAAGCACTGGATTTGGGATATAAAGTAATCTTGCCCATATCTGATGAGTTCAAACGTACTTTTTCTAGTTTGTATACAGACCAGCAACTGAAAATAAAAAGTATTCGTCAATCTGTTTGGGTGTTTTTGTCAGAGTCCTTGCTCATAATGAGAGTCAATCGAATATACACTAATAAAAGAAACATAAAAATATATACCAGTGCATTACCCTCTAAGTTATTAGACAATGTGTATTTTAATTTTAGTAAGAAGTACTCAGCTATGGAGCATTTGGAACAGTGCAATCGAACACTGTACGTTACTACTCCGCATCATTTAGTCAGCGTGTATCTAACTCGGAAAAAGTTAGAGAAAAGCAATGGGGCGAAAGGGCTTTATTTTGGAAAGCACCCTGTGATGTCTCATCCTATTGCGATGTCAATTGACAACTTGCATTGGGATCGACTTGGAACAGTTGCGCGCAATCTACAAATAATTTTTCATTCTGGGTTGTATGGATACTTAGAACAAATACACTTGCCCGCTATAACCAAACTTGCTGCATTGAATAAACTAGCGAGCTTTGAAAGTGTTGCTATTGACAGTAATTTAATTGTTTCTATATTTCTTTTATACGTCACCTCCAAGAGCATCTGTGTACTTGTATTTTTTGCCGAGTTTATTTTGACAAAGGTAATGTCGTCTATAGTGCAACACTGGAACTGCTTGTATTTCAGACAGGTATTGCAAAGGCAAGACAAACACGCGACTACAAAGATAACTATTTCCAACAAATTGAACCCCGAAAAATTTGAAGGTTCCATTTTAATACAGAGTAAACCAAAACCGAAACCAAGAACGACCAAACCAGAGAAAACCAAAATTATGTATATTGTGGTTCTCGGCTATGGTCGTTTTCGGTTTTCTTGGTTTTTGTTTTTGGTTTAGGTTAAAAAGTTTACCTTTGGTTTAAGTTATAGGGCTTGGTTTAGCTTAGGTTTAGGTTAGGTATTGTAAAGATAAGCTTTGTAACTCAGGTCGGTTTTGAGACGGAAAATTAAAAACGTAAAAAAGTTAAGAAATTCCTAGCTTTCTGGTATTATGTTTTTACAGTTTCAATTTTTCTTTTATATTTCTGTTTAAAATACACGAATTAGTTCACAAAATATTTTTCGTTGAAATTTGTGTAAAAACAATAGAAAATAAATTTGCAAATTTCCTAAAAATTTCAGTTTTGGATTCATCAAGAAATCTTTTTACAAAAGTTATTAGAATGACAAAAAATTATTTTAATTTTCAGTTTTTCCACTATAGTAAAAATTTCCCAAGCTTCATTTTTAAAAAAAAGAAAAAAATTTCAGCTTAAGTGCACTGTTTTTTTTTGTGAAAAATTGTGAACTTGTTTGACATTTTGCACGAGTCATGTGTACTGTGGCTAAAAAGGGTATTTTACGAAGCAAGAGTGGAAAATAAATAACTTTTTTTCAAAAACTAAGTGTAAACCAAGGCTACTTTTATTTTATAATAACTAAATATTTTTGGGATGGTGAAGTTTTATCTTGTGCATGAGCATCCGTTTTTTGCCTCCACAATTGCGAAGGTGGTTGAAAACCACCAATTTCATCCATATTGTCATCGGAATAATAGGAATGGTCAAGCCCCTATGACCAATATTTGAAATTGAACATTCTTGTGGCTCAAAAATAATTTCTTGCAAAAATTGTTTTCAAATAACTTATCCTGTTCAAAATTTAAGTTAAAAAGACCAACAGACAGACCGTTCACATACAGTAGGATTTTAAGCTGCGTTATAAGGAAACTAGCCAAGAAGGCAAGTCATAAAACAGAAGGATTTTCAGTAATTAATTTTTGGATTTTCTTGTCGTAGAGCGAGATTTATTTTGGCTACTCTTGGCAACGTTTTTAGTCTATTAATTATTCAACCCCAAACTCGTGATGCCACGCAGCACGCTTTTACTCCCCTACTTTTGACTTTGTGGAAGAACCAAACCAAAAACGATGTAAATTTCCAGTGCTGAGGCTAAAGTTTGAAATTAGACTTAGACCTTAAAATGACCTTTCAATGTCAAACCCAACTTTTGCATTACATGTTACAATGACACCATTGATCCTATACGCCTTCAACCCCAAGTATGTTTTCCCAGATTTGCTTTTACAATTCCATATTGCAATCACATTTTTGGTTTAATACAGTTTTTACCTTACACGTTAGCTGTACCTAAAATTTAAGTTGAGGTACAAGTTCAGAAACCGAAATATCAAAGTTCTACAATACTACAACCAACACGCAGTTTGTTAGCGGTGAGTCGTCAGGCAAATTAAAAACCAACTATTTTTTTCTGTTGCTTTACAACAAGATTGGACGTGGTTTAAATGTGAACGTAATTGGTGTAAATTCGAACCTCGACAGTTTTTTTTTTCTACCACCATCATATATATTTTTTAAACAAACTTAAAATGGCTAAAGAGCATCGTACAAATTCCTCAATCTCGATTTTTAAGTGTCAATTTTTCATTCTAATTCGTCTATTGTGATTAAAAATTAAAACAAAGTAATTTCTTGAAAATTGTAACTAAAAATAAAATAGGGCTTATGAGTATACTTAAACTATAAGTACGACCTCCAAATAGCTCAAAAACAATTTGTCAACTAATTGGTATTGATTACTTACTAAAAAAGAATTAGCTTTTGGAAAGTGAGTTAAAATTCACGGGTAAATGGGGGGTTTTTGCGAACGCCGAATGACTTTAAAACTGCGCAAAACCATTCCTAATTAGTTAATTGTAGTTAAATTTTAGTAAAAATTACCAACCTATTTTGTTTCCAAATATGTCATTTAGGTGTGTATACGGGGCTTTCAATTAATCATTATTAATTGTTGATCACAATAACTAAAAACGTACAAAACTATTTTAAAATAACTTTACTATTAATTAAAAAAAGTATTAGTTGACATTTGATTTTCTTAATTAAATTATAAATTTAATAAATTGTTAAACTGGGTTCATCGCAGCACTAGATAAAAAAATTGACATTGAACAATCCGTGCAAAAATATACGCGAAGCTTTAACTTTTTCCATTCGAGTGAAAAGTTGTGGTACAAAAAAATTCACAGGTAACTCAAAGATAAGCCTGTCTTATAACGGGTTTGTTTGCTACTTGAGTTTAAATTGAGGTAGCGGCACTATTGCGCGGCTTAGCAGAGTGTCTTCACCGCAGGTTAAACAAACGCCAATATTTTTTTTAAATCAGAGTAGTTTAATAGGCGGAACAATTGGAGTATTCATGCTGCAACGCTTAGAATCGTTACTCCATTTTGGTAATTTTGGCAAAGGTCATTGTAGTTATTTTATGGTACAACCATGCATGAAAATTTCAATGACAAGCTGTTTAGTTTATTTAATTCAACTCATTTTTAGGAATGCTCAAGTGATTTTTTTACAGGAAGAACTCTTCTGATGGCGAGGAAGGAATTGAAAGTGGCAGATTAGTGTGAGTATGCGCGGTCACACAAAAAGCATCATCATACTTCATACCCCTCTTAATACACCAGATATGGGTAAATAAGTTAGAGGGGAAGCGCTGGCTGCCCCCTGTTGTAGGACGGGCTTGTAGGGCAGTGCGTGAGATATTTGCAATGATACCTAAGACAATGAACGTTTTGTGGATATTGCTCCACGGAGGTTGATAATTTAATTGTAAATTTTATTACTATTATTAACTTATTGAGAAGCGGAAGTGGAGTAAAAACTATTTCATGTATTCGTTTTGTCCGTCCGTCCGTCCTAGTACAATTTATATCTCAGGAACTACTAAACATTTCAAAGCGGTTTTCGGGTGTTTCTGGTATATCCGACCCAGTTTAAGTTTGTTTTTGTTATGATTCTTTAGATCAGCCTAGAGCGTACCTTACCCCGAAATTGAATCTGTGACCTCAGAAAGACCTTTCATGGCTAAATTAAATTCTTGCTTGGAACAAGAAATTATGATGGTTTTGATGACCCCAGAGCCGCCCTTAGTTATGAAATGACCTTTGACCACAAACCCACAGAAAATAAAAACCTTGCACAACCAACAAATTCTTCGTTTTCATAATCCTAAACGGTAGAATTAAACCAAAATTTCTGTTTTGAATTTTAAGAATTTTGCCCACGTTCCGTAGTCCCGGGGGTTTGGAGCCTTCTGCTAACTTGGATAGGTGCCGGGATCAAGTCCCGGTAAAATCACATGTAAAAAAAAGTGTTGGTGTGGTGGCAGTAAGTGAAGGCCTGGAAAGTTGTCGTTGTTGAGGATGAGCTTGGGTGGCTATGCGTGGGATAGTGTTCAGCCTCTGTCTAAGCAGAAGCTTCTCAGTGGTCAACCCCACGTTCACTGTTCAGCAGAAAATCCTCAGCCTTACACTTCTCACAACTTCCCAGTTAACTCACAGGCCGAGACCACCCTCCTCCTCTCACTAGAACAACCAAACATACCAAGGTAATTCAAATGTCAAATTACAAGGAAAAACATTTCTACTAATTTTCCAATAGCTAATGCTCTCTGTCTAATGTTCCTACTTCTGCTACTTCATTGATTGCTTTACCACGATTTATTTATATTTTATTTAAATTCCTAGCGTAGACCTAGAGTACGCAATGAAATAATCAAGTCAGTATATATATATAGTCCAACTCTTGTGGGAAGAGCCTTGAGCTCTAGCCAATGGACGGACACGGGTTCGAGTCCCGGTGTCGCCAATATGGAAGTGTTTTTTTCCGAAAGGTTTTCCCACTTCCCTTGCCCGAATG
>JAQFYP010000768.1:0-19616 GCA_034694865.1 Bilobella braunerae | reverse complement strand
TTCCATATTGGCGACACCGGGACTCGAACCCGTGCCCGTCCATTGGCTAGAGCTCAAGGCTCTAACCACTTGGCCTAGACGGAAAGTAATTGCGTATTGTGTAGTCTGCTCAACACACTGGCAACAAATTGAGTCCACGTCCGTTTTTGTAAGTTGGTTTTGCAGTAGAAAAGTAAAAATAGCCGCCCTTTACAGGCACCGTAAAAAGTATTGCAATTCAAACAGCATGCTCCAAGTGTAGACGGCTCACCGCGGCGAGAAAATAATTGGAGTGACTAGTCCCAGGAAACCATTGACAACAAACCTAACAACATACAAGGCAAGCGTCCAAGAACCAAACACGTAAATAATTGTTACTTTGAGCTTATATTTGTTCAAAAACTGGTCCGCGACGCTTAGGGGGACTGACGTTGAAGAAATGAGAACGCTCATACTTGCGTCGTGTCAAAACTCTGATTCAATTTTCGTGTGCAAATAAATGGAATGAACACAATGGGCACCAGTACCACCAACGTAAACACCCAGCTACTCGAATCAAGTGGCATTAAATAAATTTCAAAACTCAGGGGCCGCTGCACTCCGTCACAATTTGCAAATGTGAGATACTTTGTCTGAGCAATTATTACCCTTTCATTTTTTCTAAATTGTATTCTTTCACAATTTGTTTTCCTAAAATGCTAAAGCAAATAAATGTTGTAAGGTTGCGTAAAGTGCCGTAAATTTGAGACAATAGAGAATTTGGTCTGTTCAAATAAATTGGCAAACTTCCGCATACAAGAACATTGAATTAAATAACGCCGTATGGTTCTCAAATAGAGCTTCAGGGCTCCAACTGGAGTTTAGCTCCGGAGTCACGGCTCCAGCTCCAAATCCGGCTCCAGTTCCACCCAAACGTGGAGCCGCTCCACCTCGGAGTGGCTCCGGCTCCGGGCGAAGGTGGAGCCGATTTTTTAGTTCCACTCCGACTCCTTACTCCATCAGAGCCGGAGCTTACTTTGTTGAGTAAATTGATTTTTAAAGTGAAATTTTGACAAAAAATTTATGTATTTAGAAGGCATTTGGCGTAGTTTGGTTGTAAATTTCCACTTTTAAAGAAAAAATTCACGTACATGTGAGAAGCTTATTCAATTTTTTTTGTTTAGAATCAAATGCAGGCAATAGAATCAATCGTTAAATAATGTAGCTTAAGTAAAACATAACTTAACTGGCTTATAAAAGACAAATAGTTGTGACTACACAAAAAAAAACTTAAATTGCTTTATATTGGTTCTTATGGCTTTAAAGGTTCGAATTGATCGTGTAAAGTCACATTAAACTGCACGTTATGTTACCAATGTGTTAAAACTGGCTCAAGAGTCGTGGTTCCAGCTCCACTCTGGCTTCGGCTCCGGCTCCGGGGGTCGTTGGAGCCGCTCCAGTAGGATCCGGCTCCGGCTCCATTACTTTTTGGAGCCGAGGGTCGGCTCCGCTCCGACTCCGGCCCGGAGCCAGATTCGTGAAGCTCTATTCTCAAATTTTAATCTCAATTCCAAAGTTACTTTTTGACATTTGTTAGGTTGCAGTCGGTAAATAAGGGACCGCTTAGAAGCTAGATGGTCTTCCATAGGTCCAAATATTTCAATTTTTGAAAAAAAAATCAGTTAGCGGTTGGAATTCAAACATTTTTCACCGATTGGGAGAGTGATGATTAGTAATCCAACGTCCAACGGCTTCGAGAGATAATCAGCTCCAACCAGCATGGAAGTACGACAAAATTCATGTAACCAGGAGGAACGTCAATCTTGTGAGTATTATACATCAAAACTTTTAAATAGCAGAAATGTATATATAAAATAAAGGTGTGTCCGAGTTATCACAGACTTAGAATGAACTGTGTCGCTTTTTGACATGGGTTTCTCGGATTCTCCTTGAATACGTGCATCGGTTCTGTCCTATTTGGTTTAAAATAATCAATAAAAATCTTTAAGTCTAAGGCTTTGACGCTATTATCATAAAAAAACAACTTAGTACTTAAGTCAATTGAGTTTTCCAAATTGAAGTTTATTTTCAACCACGTGCTCAAGCTCACTAGCAAGAACATCTTCGACGAGTAAAGCCACAAAGGGCTGTAAATAAATACCATTTAAGTATAACTAGGTTTACACTAAATTAACCGTGAACGACTTTTGTAATTCGAAGTCCATTCCTCAAACCAACCAGAACCAAAAGATATAGGTCATGAAGGGTTATGACCAAACTCAATTTACCACAACATTTTAGCTAAAAGTTATGTAGTCGTGAAGATAAATAACACGAGTCATTTGCAAATTAAAATTTCATGCTTATTTTTGGAAAGCATTATTTAAACTTATAGTTAATTTTTAAAAACGTTTCATAATTAAATCAATTACATCATTTGAAAACACATTTTTAATATTTGTTTGGATAAATTTTTGGGTTAATATGTCCACACCAACAAAAGAGAGGTAACCTTTATCATCAAAAAATTGTAATTTTGTTCAAGGTAAATATTTATTACATATGTAACTATTATAGATCATTTTTGTATCCACGTTTGCGCATCGCTAACCGGGAAATTCAATAACGTATTCAGAATCGATGATCACTTGCAGGGCACTCAAAGCAGATCTCAAGGAATGAACACAAGAAGTATTTTTGGATACTTTCATTACCATTACTGACAATTACTGTTGAGTAATCTGTTTAATTGATTTAGATTTCCAATTTTGAAACCTTTGTTGCTGAACACGCGACGATCACTTATGGATGGGTGATGGACAAAACCAAATGAGTTCTCAAAGACTTTGTAAGGGTACTTGAGAACGGTGCGCAGGGTCACCTTGCTGTGTTCGAAAACTCATAATTACTATTAAGAATACAGAGTTGATAGTCGATGATGAGTCGTCCGGCTTCTACAACACCACCTTTTTTCTGGTGCTTTTAGCTAAAGGCAATTTGGCCTAATGGTGATAAGCGTCGAACCTAACCTAAACTCGACCATGAACGTCGCAGGTTCGAATCCTGCCAACTTCAATTTTTCTTTTTACGTTTTTTTTTTACAATAAACTTTTTGAAATGGCTGACGAACTTTGTCCTAATGATTCTGTCAATTCCATAATTGTGATTTAAATTACTTAATTATGATTAACAGTTAAGAGTAATTAACTTATGGAATTCGAGTTTTACATGTAAATGGGGGTTTTTACGTACGCTGAAGCTAATCATGACCTTCAATAGTCTCAAAACCAAATTCTAATTACTTATTTATGATTAACAATTAAGTATAATTAACTTTTGGAAGTAAAAATATACATGTAAATCGTAGTTCTTTCGTGCGCTGAAGCTAAACATGATATCCAATTGGCTCAAAAACAATTCCTAATTAGTTAATTATGATTAACAATTAAGAATAATTAACCTTTGGAGGTTAAGTTTTAGATGTAAATGCGTACGCTGAAGCTAAATATGACATCCAATTGGCTCAGAACCAATTTCTAATTAGTTAATTATGGTTAACATTTAAGAATAATTAACTTTTGGAAGTATGAGTTTCACATGTAAATAGGGGGTCTTACGTACGCCAAAGCTAACTATGGCCTCCAACTTACTCAAAAACTAATTCTATTTAGTTATTTAAATAATTAATGATCTACTCCCGTCTTAGGACGGGCTGCTTTACCAGTTTTTTTTATAAAAGACAACTTCTGTGAAGGATTATTTTTACGGTTTTTGGACAGCTTTCTATACCTCTGAAACGATTAAAGAGACAACGAGGGTCTTCTTATCTCTTAAAGTTGCACTTTTTGTCAGCTCAAGTCAATTCAAGTTCATAAAAGTGTCTTTCCCTGTCATTCTATTTAAAGATTGACAGAGACAGATTTCATAGAGTCTGACAATTGAAGAAAACTGTTAGAATAACAACAAAGTATGAAACATCTAAAAATATGATAAAGCGATAATTAATCAAATGGAGTTAACAATTTTGCAATCACTGCGGTTTAACTGGCACCAGCACTAGCTGAATGGTGACGGTGTGATGAGTGCTTTAGAAGTGTTTAGTGGTGTTGTGGGTGGGGTGGGGCTCTCTTCCGCTCCTAATTACGCGATGAGCTTAATGAGAGACGAGCGTAAATACTATCAAATGCCGTTAGTGGGAGATTCTACTCGTAACTTTCCAGTAGTAAAAAAAGGCTTGTTTTCTGGCAACAGCAATTCTCCTGTCAAAAACGACGCCTTACTCGTTCGCTTTGGTTTCCTGCATGCAACAGCATAAACGGCCCACAAAAATATGTGTATGTTTATATAATATTTGCTCAACCAACTCCCGCGCTTAATCTCGATTGCTCGTAATTGGAATAATGGGCTAACTAGGTTGCAAACTAGCGTGCGAATTAAATTGGCGTAAATCTTGGACAAATGCCCAAGTCGAGGGTTAATTAAGATTGGGAATAGCACTTATTTTAACCAAGACTCGTAGTCCGAGGAGTTACCCTTGTCCTAACTTGGGTAGGTGCCAAGATCGAATCTCGGCAGCCGCACAAAAAAAAGTGAGTGGTGTGAGAGTGGTGAGTGGAGTCCTCGAAAGTTGCGATCGTGGAGGTTGGCTTTGAGCCGGTATGCGAAAAACAGGGTTCGGCCTCTGCCTAAGCAGATGCCCCTCGGTGGTCAACCCCACGTCCTCTGTTCAGCAGAAAGTTTTCAGCCTAAAAAAACCTAAAAAGTTCCGAACGAATAATATTTCCGAACGAGTAAAAGCTCCGAAAAAAAGGTCTAAATAAATAAATCCGAAAATAAAATTTCCAAAACTAAACTTTACAAAAACCAAAAAAGTAAAAACCTAACTAAAAACTAAATCTAACCTACCCTAATTTGAACCTAACCTAACCTAGTAAACCTAACTTAACCTAGTAAACCTAACCTATAAATGTGAAAATTTGAACCTATCCACATAAGCCAATCAGTTATTAATTATTTAAAGTTTTAATTGAAATTATTTTTTCGGACCTTTTTTTTTCGGAGCTTTTACTCGTTCGGAACTATTAGTCGTTCGGAACTATTTTTTCAGTACTTTTTTTTCGGAGCTTTTTTTCAGAACTTTTTTTTGGGAACTATTACTTGCTCCCGGCTTAGGTTAGGGAAACCGAACTTTGGGTAATTTAAAATTTTCTCGAATAGATATAATTTCAGAACCACACCCAAAAGATTGTTTGATTGATTTTTCGCTACAGACCGTTAGCTGGGTGAATCTGTTAATTAACAAATGCAATTTTCAGTTACATTTGTTCATATAATACACAATTTATCTTATCAAATTAAATACACTTTCAGATTAGATAAAGCTTTTGTCATAGCTTGTCTGTTCACCTAAACCCTTCCTATCGTGAGAAAGAGGGGTCACCATTGCCTTCGCACCATAAAAATAAAATAAAAGGCCATTTTCTCAAAGCAATGCTACAAATATTGTCCATCTGAAACAGAACCGTTGATTAATCAATTGAATTAACAGATCAGTTCATTTTATAATTTAACACCAAGATACCAAGTGCAATGGAATCAGTGGAGTGTTTTTCTTCCAGGAAAGTGTCACATCGATCGGTTTTGGGCCCTTTTGAAGTCTAGAACCGTCCCACATGACGTGACTTTTCTAATAGGCCCGCAGAAGGAAGAAGTGAAAGGTCATCAACTAATTCTAAAGATTAGTTCACCCGTATTCACAAAGCTCCTTTCCGAGACTAAAGAACTCAATGCAATTTCAATTAATGATGCGGATGTTGAAGGATTCAAGTCCTTCCTTGAGGCAATTTATTTTTATCATTTTTTGTATTATTTATCGTTCTAAATATACAAGTTTTAATCCAGCAAATTTAAATTCGATTTAAATATTTTCAGTATTTGTACACTGGGTGTTTGCCAAAAATTGACAAAGAGAAAAAAACAGCAATTCTACTGAAGTATGCATTCAAGTACAAAGTAGAAGACTTGGAAGTACTGTGTTGCACAATTTTAGAAAATTCTATAACCTTGGGCTCTGCCGTGGTCCTCTACGAACAAGGAAAAATGTGTACAAAAGGCTTGCTACGTTCAAAGGCTCAAGACTTTATTTTACAGTAAGTGTTTTTTTTTTGTTTTTTATTCTAGATTCTGTCCTTCTTAATTGTATCCTAATTTTAGTTTTTTTTTTGCATAGAAACGCAAACGAGATTTTGCCTTCGAAGGAATTTCTTAACTTTACCAATGACAGTCTACTCAAAATTTTGGCTTTCGATGAGCTTGCCGCTGTCAATGAAATGCAGGTCTCTGAAGCTGTACTAAGGCAAAGTCAAAGGTTCATTTAAACAATTAGATGATCTTGAACTTCTTGTTTTAAATTTTTAGATGGGCCAAGCACCAATGCATGTTAGATCAACAAAGGCCCACGAGAAGTGCCCTTCGGAATGCAATGATTGACCTAATCCCCTTGATTCGTTTTCCCGTAATGAACAAATCCGACTTTTCACTCATTGTGGCTCCTTCTGAAATTCTAAATGACAAAGAGCTCATTGCCATTCTCCTCTACTTCAATGTAGACGAATGCAAAAGGTAACAACGTATTTCTTACTTATCAACCGTTCCTCGTTTTTAACGTAGACACTTAATAATTAAATTGCTTTTACATTATATAAGCGATTTTTCAGACTTTTTCTTTGGTGTATATTTTTCATTTTAATTTGTAAGATTTATTAGCTGAGCAAACAATCGGCTCTGATTGGCCTTTTTTAAGAAAAAAAAGTGTTAATAAAATTTAGCTACGTAAGGGCGCAAAACCTTGTATAAGGTATACACTGAAGCAATTAGGCATTTACTAAATTTTTTAATATTAAATTTTAGGCAACAGATTCCTCCTGGGGCATTTAATGCCCTGCCTCGTATCTGGTACAAGGAAGTGCTTGATGCCACCTTCCCAGATCACACGGAACATTTTCTAGAACGGCTTTCTTGTAACGGAGTATCTTACTCTGACTTGATCTTTAGGGAATTAGCTCGAAATGTGCCGTTGTCTTGTGGAGTTTCACCTATCTCAATCCCAGGCGCTTTAGTGCATCAAATCAAGTAAGCATTTTGTTTTCATATACTTCAAATGCTGTTGCCAAATAGATGTTTTAATTTAAATTATTACCTCTACAAGCCAGAACATTTGTGTTATTTCGAAATTTCAATGCTATTGTCCACCATTTGAATGAACTCAATTACCCTATAACGCACTGTCAAAATTTTTCAAATTTAAAGTTCACCTAACTGCAATACCTTTTTCGGTTACCGTTATCGTTTTATGTTTAAGTATAAACAAAGAATTTTTTGTTTTAAATTTAGTACAACAAATATTTTTGAAACAAGTAGAATCCAAATTTTTGTTGATTTATTAAGCTAATAAATTGTTTTGTAAACAAAAATGAAACACTAAATATTTGGAAGCACTTTGCAATAACTCTTACAACAATTGTATTTCCTTAAAATTACTTACTAGAAGTGGTACTTTTTTCTTTAACTTAATTTTCTTAATTTAACTGAAGTTGAAGTTAGATTTAAAAAAAATTGAGGGTATTTAGCTTCTTACGCATTTCAAATAATATGTGTTCTATGCATAATACTGAACAATTTATTTAGGTTTTGTGTGGATACAGCAATATGGGTAAGCAGCGTTGGTGTAAATTCTGGGCCTGCCCCTCCGGCTCTGACAGCGCCTAGTGAGGTACAGTTTAGAAACTATTACGGAAGAACTAGTAAGCAGGACCATGCAGTTACCGTTCATTGCTGTGCAAAATTAATAGTAACTGAGACGGGAGACGTCGTCAATTTTGTTGACACGAAAGTTCCTATTACATCCTTGTCGCAAAAATATCAACTAAATTTCCCCACTGCTGTACGGATTAAGCCTAAAATCTGGCATACACTCAAGCTAACAATTCCCGTGGTATGTCACTCTTCTAATTGTTGAAATTATTTTTCAAAATTTACACACAAACATTAACCTTGATGAAGTGTAATTGAAATGACGTGATTAGTATGTTTGGATAGTGTAATGATGGACGCAAGCAATCTTCCTGGGATTTGTGTGGTAGAGCAATGTCTGACTAATTAGCGCAAATGCAAATGATGTTAGATTTAGAAATTGTTCTATAGCCTATGTCTCTACATTTCCATACCTTCTCAGTATGCAGCCTAATCAGTAGAATCGGACAAACAGATCAGAAACGAGGAAATTGATTAATAATTCTTCATTGTGTCAGGACATTCCCAAGTTGTGCACAATTCTGTTGAAAAAATAGTGTAATTTTGACATGCACAGTAGACATTTGACATGAACACCATGACAGTGTGGTTCGGTCAGGCCCATCTCTTAATTACGCCTTTGCATTGTCCCAAAAGTAATGTGTGGAAATGTTGGGAATGCTATGAGATGTGGCTTGTTCGCTAACGTGTCTCAGACAGACAGACAGTTAAGTTTTAAGTTGTTCAGTACACTTAATACTCAATCTGCATAAACCATTAGTATTGCACCCAATGTGGCCGACTTTGTAGTAAAAGTTAAAGTGTAAAGTTACCCTTCACAAAAAATAAACGCGCACATTTGATAACTGTACTATTTTTATTGTACTGATAGTATCATTTAAATTTGAATTAATTAAATTAAATTTAAATTTGAATTAAACAGAAAAACTCGATTGTCGTATCAACCTTTTTAGCCAATAGATTAAATGTATTCTCAAGCCTAGTCTCAAATTTGTGGCATGTCATGCCTTTGTTGTAAAAACTGACTGTAATGAAGTAATTAACATGAAAGTAAAGAATTTTAGCTAGAGAACTAGTAATCACAAGTATTTGGATTCCTTTGCTAAGCATTATAATCATGACTAACGCACATAACGACACATTACTAACACAAGTTACATTCCAATTTCAGCAAAAGTTTTTGAAATATTTATTTTATTTCAGGGGAGCTACGAAGCATTCTGGTACAGTTTAGCAGGCCGAACTGATGCAACACGTATGACTTATAAAATGGAACGCACAGATATTAACTTCCAATTTGCAGAAGTGCTTCCGCTTGAGTACCCAACAATTAAGGGACTTAAACAAGGATGTATCCCAACTATTGGATTCAAAGTGGATGGAAAACGGGAAGAGCTCTGAGCTCAAAGATTTTTGATAAACTTGGAATAAGACTTTATAATAAGTATTAAGAAAGTTTCCTGTGTACGGCAAAATAAGACTAATAAATTTGTTTAGAGTTTACACTAGTCGTCATAGCAAGTGCATGTAAAAATAGATTCACAAAAACAAGATATAAAAACTAATCACAAACTGAGCTTGAAATATTCAAGAAGCACTTCTATGTATGTCTGTAACCGTGAGCCCAAAAATTATGATTTAGTGTAATGAGTGCGCTACAGTGACTTATTTCAGTCACTACAATGGACAGCTTAAACTTCCTGAGATATCAATAATAAGCACTAACAACAGCACTATTATATAATTACTTGTCAAAAGAGCCCGTCTTAGGACAGAAGGATTTAAGCTTAAATTTCTCTGTCCCTATTCATGTTTGTTTATTTGGGTGGTATTGACTATATTAAATTTTAATAGCAAAGGAGCGCTGCTCAGCACTCCTTTGCTCCGCCATTTTATTTACCATCTGACGTAATATATCAAAATATAATGATTTGATACATATTATAATGGTAATAATTGAAAAACAATGAAAATAAAACAAAAACAGTTTCTCTGATGCTGGGTAAAGTGCAGACGAGTTTTGTAGGAAATGTAAAAAAAAAATAACAACAATGCATTTCTTTCAAGACAAAGAGACAAAAAGTATAAGGAAAAAAGCCATGCCTTGCTTTCGTGCCTCGCACGTAACACCGTGATTATAGGATGGTAAATACTAGCTGGAAGAATAGCTAGATGCAAGCTCATGTTCTATCCCTCATTACCACACGCATAAAAAGGACTTATATTCTGCACAATTTTACCTTAAAGAAGATCTCCCGAGGTACGTTGTTACAAGATTGCGCTGCGCTGCGATTGTATAGCAAAACAAAACTCAACAATGGAAGTTTGGTCAACCTAGGATCCCTACAGAGCACTCCATGTAAGTATTGCAGATCTAAGTTCACACTCTAACATGTTCTTGCCAAATGCCCATTGAATAATTTGGAAAGAACCAAACTCGCCCTGGAAATGTTTCACCCTTTCAATTCAGTGACATTAGACCTGCTGATTGATGCGTTGTCTACCAGAATACTCGACCCTGGCACCTACAAGAAATACCATGTGTTTGCTTCCGCCGCTATATCGAAATAAATGACGTAATACCCTATTGCTGATTAATTTTACCCATTTCAAACCTTTTTTACAATTTTATTGACTAATTGACTATTCAAACTTTTTTTTTTATAATTTTTATAATACTTTTATTTTGTGTATTTACCATTTACCATTGACTAAGCCTGTAACATACACGTAAGGCACTCTTTACTTATTCTTCTAATTACGATACTGCTATTCAAACTTATGTTAACATGTTGACCGCCATAAATCAAATAAAATCATTCATATATTATAAAGGAACAAACTCCAGAATCTAGAGCAATGCAAGCTTTTATCACAATAACGGTTAGAAACAAATTGACTAGTAATTAATCGATCGACGATTGATTAGTTTGACAATTGGCAATGCCCTAGTCAACAGTGACTGAGATTCTTAGGTTGCAACATTGAATCTTGGGACTACTTATTACTAGAAACTTTGTTTCTGATTGAATTTTGACCCTAATATACCCTAGCTATCAACCTCTCTTACTTGGAAAATAGAGCACCTGTAACTCTAAAAGTAAGTGCTTGTAAGTGCTATATGCGGAAAGTAACAAAATTAAACTTAGCAACATTTATATTTTGGCTCTGGGAAAACCGAAAGTAATTTTTGCCTGAACTTGACCTTATTTGGTAGAAAATATGAAAACTGCATCACTACTAAAGACATCGCGCGTCGTGTTTCCTTCTGATTGCGCTTAAAGTTGGTAAACACGTTAGGCTAATCATTGAACTAATCTCCAATTTTGTTGTTTTCCTATAAAGATAAGTTTCGAAAAGATTTTGAAAAACGACTTTGAAATGTCTTGTTCCGGTTCCGGATCCGGAAAGGCGCCTTATTTCACATTTCCGCAGAGCGGATGGTCCACATGTAAAGGAGAAGGGTAAGGAAATTGTAGGGGAGGGGCTCATTAGCACAGATGTCATCAAGCGGGCACAACAGACTATCCGTAACATTCCGCTGTTTTATGGGCATAGTCCACAAAGGGAGGACACCAACCTGAAATCAGGTACGGCCGTAGCTTTTGCCTGATAACCGCAGGTGACTGACTCTATGCAAATGAGGGCAGTCTTAGGATTACCTTAACACTGTGGGGAAACCTTAACAGGTAATTTCCATATTCTTTGTATGTGTATGTCTAGTACACGGAGAGACGGGCATACACAAGGTCAGAGGCAAGGTAATTCATTTAAGAGGAAAACCAACAGAAAAGACTTTTTGTGGCTGATCGGGGGATTTGAACCGCCGTTCTCATAATGGCCAGTGGAGAAATGTTAAAGCTCCAACCACTAGGCCGACTTTGCCAAGGTACATTTGTTTTTTTAGAACTGCTTTTAATTATAACCCTGCCACTGGTAAATTAAGGACTGAAACACTGAATGTTCTAAATATAATAGAACTTTTTATTTATTTCATTTTATTTTAAGTTTTGGTCCCCAAGCGGCAGAAACCCTTTTGCACAATTTATAAAATTTTAACGAGTAATACGTTCAAAACACGCGGATTTTGAACTCGAGACTCGATAACAAATATAATGTTGAGTAATAATAAAATAAAACTATAGCTATGCTTGTAATTAGCATAAAAATGGCTCTGATTTGCATGTGAGCCAACATTCGAATACAGGGGATTAGAATAAATAATATTGGCAAATTTACTCCATTTAAGTCCTACAAGGGTGCCGGCCCATATGTTTTACGGTATTTAGACTTTGCATTGAACTTTTCAAAGAAAATTCTGTTTTATAATAAATTGGATTACCCAAGTCTTAACAAGTTATTTCAAATGTAAACAGCAACTGTAAAGCATAATTGCTTGGGTTTACCTCTGGAGCAACAGCAAAAACATGCAAACTAACGCAAGGCGACCAACTTGATAAAATATCACTATTATCATTTTTTTTTCAATTAACAATGAACACACACTCTTACAAGTAAATTAAAAAAAAAATTATGGTGCATATGTTTGGGGGAAACTATTTGTTAAAAATTAATCTTCAGGTTTCAGCACCGTCTCTCTGTAAAGTTAATTAAGTATTGCAATAATATTCTTTGTTGTTGATAATTTCAATTGGCGTTATTACCATTTTCTCTATGTTAAACAGCCTAAATGCTTAGATTCACTTAATGGTATTCTTCCTTCCCAAAAAGTTTTTGGAATAATCCTACCACAATTGTTGTTTTTGTGCTGTATTTTTATTTTGCACTTAAGGCCCCACAAGCAATACATGATAGCAATAGTAGTAATAGTAGTGATATGTCTTGCCTACACTGAACAACGTACACAGCAGAGTGGACAAGTTTAATTTTTTTAAAAAATTTAATGTCGTACTTTTTATGAAACTCCAGTTTGTGAAAAAAATTAGTAAAATTTTTATCCAGATCGATTGACATTTAGGGGTTGCGCAAGGTCATCCAAGTTAACTGGAATCTTTATAAGGAGTTAGCTGTGGGTCAAGTTTCAAATGACCCCAAGGAACCGCCGTACCTAGAATATTTTCATTATGTACATACTACAAATTTGTTTTTGCTAACTTTAATAACCTTATTCAACTCTTAAATGTCAACCAATTTGGAAAAAAAATCTAATGAGTTTTCTTCTCATCTTAGTTGAACAATGTTGGAGGGTAAGACTATGATTTAACAAAAGATATTTTCCAATTGTAATTTGGATCATTCCATTGTGCCGTTTTAATGAGAATTTTAATGAATGCATTTAATTCGGTTACAAAACTAACCCACTTACCCTATTAAGTAAGTTTACCGTTGTACAGACGGACGCACAGAGCCTCGTTTCTGTATTCAAACAATACAGCCATACAGTATAGAAATTTCAGTGGCAAATATGCAACCGTTGCTATTCACTGTCCCTTTGTTTGGCAGTGACTTCGAGAAATAAAAAATAATCCATAAATTAACAATTTAGATTCTATTTTGCTGACTGTCAATGTTTATCTTCTTTAACAAAATCATTAGAAGCTGAGTCTGTTGCTTTTAGTTTTTTTTCACACAACATGACCTTTTAGTATTCTTAACTGTTTTGAGAGATGTATTAAAATTTTATTCTTACTGTATTAACATTAATTTGGGCGTTGAATTCAAAGTTGAGCAATACCAAAAAAAAAATAAAGAGAAGAAAATAAGGTCGCCTGGCAAATGTGTGTAATCACATTAAAATCTTCCCTTTAAGGTAGCAAACAATCGAGCAAATTAATTTATTGAAAAGATTTTGCCATTCTTACTTGTCCTTGTTAACCTTGCCTTCCCATACTAAGCTACAAAAAAAATTTATGTTATATAACGGATAAATTTACTGACAAGGGAGCATACCCTACTGTCGGTCGCCCCTGGCTACGTGAAGTAATTTGCCCTTAAGTGGGGACCCTTCTGACCAACTTAGCGCAAGAAATTGTCTGCAAGACTCACAAACTTATCTGGCGCGAATTTTTAAAATTTGGAATTTAGAGAATTTTGCAAAGGGGGGACCATTGGAAACAGAAATTTTTACATGTAAAATCCCATAAGAATTTTCACTTTCAGTCAAATTGGCACATGCGGTTTATCGTTATTGTTCAGTGCCTAAACTTTTTATGTACTTGTAAATTATGTAGCACAAATTTGTTAATGCATTTACATTGGATTTAAATGGACGGATGGCAAAAACAAGGTTTGGGTTCAATGAGAATATCATTGCTTTGGCGGGAAATTCAATTTTTTTTTGCAATTTGAATTGTTAGAAAATAGTACGAGTTTTTCGAAATACTAGTTTTCGAAATAATCTATTTCAAATTAAACGCAATTATGATTGGCCTGCCAACATTGGTTAACGTAAATTTAACGTTAACTAAAAATAAGCTGGTCATACAATGAAGTTCTTCCAGCTATCACAGATTGGTAAATTATACCAAAATCAAAATTTTATTTATTACATTTCTCCAAAACTTTCACTTTCATTTTTCAGTTTTTACAATAGTTTTACAATAATCGTTACACAGATGCCACAACTAAATACAATTAATAACAGTAAATCTACTGCAATAACAATAATTTATTTAAATAATAATTAGCTGATCACATCCAATTAATTACTGTCAAATTAACTAATAAATTGTGTTTTCCTGGGGTTAATTTATATTTAACTAATTATTGTTAATTACAGGTGTTTTACTTGTTGCTTTCTGGCTGCTGCATTACTGAACGCGCGCATATTTCTGAAATTTTCACATGTAAAATCCCATAAAAAATTTTATTTTCAGATTTTTTTATTGCCTAAAGTTTGTAAATTAGGGATGTAGCTAAAGTTTATAATAAATTTAGACAACGTCACTTAAGTTGAGAAATGTAAATTAGGCAAACAAAAATGTAACTCAAGTATGCAAATTTTGTAGTTTTTAATGTAAATGGTTTTCCAAGAAAAAATGACCAAAACACAAATGAATCTTGCAGTACGAGCACTGTATAAATGTTTCGTGTTCGCAGTCCAGTTGGTCGCATTGATTTTCGTTGAAATCGAACAATATTTCCGAAACGTTAAGAAACTTTCCAGCTCTTTCTTCGGTAAATCCGCAAGCATACCAGGCATACTTTAGCATAGGACGAAACGCTTCCGATTGTAGTTGGTTAAAAACAAGTGAGTGCATTCGGAGAAGAAACTTTCTGCACTTCAAGTCCACATCCAGCTCATCCAGGAAAACTCTTGTAAAAATTTTGTATTGTCGAAAAAAATAAACATCAAGCGGCTGAATTTTATCAGTTGTTTTTGCTGGAATTTGGAGCCTGCTGCATTTGTCGACAAGTGATTCAAAAATGGAGTCATCTACTTGTCCAGTCCAGGAATCCAGTAGCAAACAAATGTCGTCAGTTACCAACGGAGCCAAACAATTTTTCACCCAATCTTCCATAAGTGCCTTACTCAATTTCCCAGATTTGCTGCATGTAACGTAAATGTTGGCAGGCAAAATAGATTGAAGTTCCTGTTCCACTCTTGGTCCAAATTTACCGTCCTTCTATTGCAGGCATATTAAAAGACGACCTTCAAGCTTGCCGTCCAATGTAATCAATGGCATTATGCTATATGAGTGTGTCGTAGCAGCCTGACACTTAACTGCAGCGAGTGTAGATTTTTCTCCTTTATGGCTTAGGGTTCTTGTCGGTGAAATTTCGTAGTTGAACCCAGACTGGTCAACATTAAAAATGCATCTGGATGGATAGTTTTCAAATGTCGATTTTGCTTTAGTTACAAATTCCCGTGCAACTTTGCCCACTTCAGAGGTGTTTACAGCATTCTTGCAAATATATTTTGTTATTTTTCTGGAAACTATTCTGTTAAAGTTTTTGAAGCTTGAAAGCCACTTTGTACTCGCCGTGAATTCTTGCAAATTGATTTCCTTTGCTTTTTGAACTGCCCATCTCCTTAAATCTGTGTCGTGAACAGGCAAGTATTTGCTTCGAGCATCTCTAAATCTTGAGTTAACATGATGGTTCACCTTCACAAGTTTTTCAGCTTTGGTTCCATTGCTTAAGATGTATGATTTAAATCGGGAAATGTAATTTGAGTGACGAACGCGGGAATATTGTCGCTGTGTTTGTTCAAATTTCTTCGATTTGCAACTATCGTAGAAATTGACAATGCCCGTTATTTGCTCCAAACTAAACGATTGGTTGTCAATTTCAACTTGTTCCCATCCTTGACTGCTTCGCTGTGATGGAATGTCGTCGTCTTCCTCTTCGTCCTCATCATCCATTGTCCCATAATCGTCAAGCTCGTCGCTGTGGTCGAGATCCAAAGTGACCTCCTGCTCCGGAATTCTACCGCCATTCAAAATAATGTCTTCGAGATGATCAAGAAGGAAATTTGCTAAAGCCTCCTCCTCGGGTGTTGTATTGACATTGACGCTTCCATGTTTGTTAAGGGACAGCTGATACAACAAACGGCAAATACTTGGGATATTTGGCATATTTTGCCGTTAAAGGGATTTGCAACTGAAATAAACAACACAAATATAAGATTTAAGTCAAACATAACGAACGACCGAGCCTGTAATCAAAAGTAAACAAACCGTACCATAACAGAGTTTAAATTAATGTGTTTAAATTTAATTAAAAGTTCAATTTTAAATGTGAAGCTCTGATTTTTTGTTGTTGATTTTCAATATGGTTTAACCGCAACAAATTGAATACACTGATAAATTAAGTGAACCATAACGTTCTTCTTGTGTTCGAGAATAAGGCTTCTGTTTTTAAACTTGCATAATTAGCGTAACATAAATCAAAGACAACTTACCGGTACTCTTACCAAGTTCAAGCAGTCACAGCGTTGATGTTTTTGTTGTTTATAATTGTTTGTTTATAAACATATGTTCAAAATGCTTTTGAAATCGTGAAAGTTCCTCAATCGTTGTAAAGATTACGCGCAGTCTCAAATACAATTTCACGTATGGGCACAATATTCTTGTTTGTATTCAATTATTTCATAAATTCTAAAATGCACTCTCAAATGGGCAGATTTTTAAATTCACACAGAAATTTTGTAAAAGCTGGAGAAAATGTTAAATTAATCAGCCTCTGCAGTGCAATCTGGAGTATCGTAGCGACCCCCGTACAGAAGTACGCGCGCGTTTAGAAATGCAGCCGCCAAGAAATGCAATGTATATAAACAATTCATGTGAACAGTAAGCAACAAATTAAACAAGTTTAATTAACAATAAATTATAAAATAAAACCAAGAAAACATAATTTATTAGTTAATTTGACAGTAATTTATTGGATGTGATCAGCTGATAAATTAATTATTGTTATTTCAGTAGACTAAGTGTTATTAATTGTATATACTTGTAGCAATTGTGAAACGATTATTGTAAAGTTACAAATTAAAAAATGAAAAATGAAAGTGAAACCTGAACTTGAAAGTTTTGGAGAAATGTAATAAATAAAATTTTCATTTTTGCATAATTTACCAATCTGTGATAGGTGGAAAAACTTCATTGTATGACCAGCTTATTTTTAGTTAACGTTAAATTTACGGTAACTAATGTTGACAGACCAATCATAATTGCGTTTAATTTGAAATATATTATTTCGAAAACCAGTATTTCGAAAAATTCGTAATATTTTTTAGTAATCCAAAAGAAATTGAAAAAAATTGAATTTCCCGCCAAAGCAATGAGATTCTCAATGAACCCAAACCTTGTTTTTAGTTTCCTTCCATGTAAATCTATTGTAAAAACATTAACAAATTTGTGCTACATAATTTACAAATAGATAAAAAGTTTAGGCATTGAACAATAACGATGAACCGCATGTGCCAATTTGACTGAAAATGAAAATTCTTATGGGATTTTACATGTAAAAAATTCTGTTTCCAATGGTCCCCCCTTTGCAAAATTTTCTAAAATCCAAATTTTAAAAATTCGCGCCAGATAAGTTTGTGAGTCTTGCAGACAATTTCTTGCGCTAAGTTGGTCAGAAGGGTCCCCACTTAAGGGCAAATTACCTCACGTGGCCAGGGGCGACCGACAGTAGGGTATGCTCCCTTTGAGACGCATACCTAAAGTTTTTAGTTTAAAGTTTAAAGTTTTTAGTTTTGCTTGTATAGTATTGTTCATTAACTAACGAAATTTTTGTTAGGGTAATTGTTGTCATCTTTTAGAAACACTAGCTGTGTAATTCTTTAGATTATTTTAATAAAGGTCTACGTGTAAATTAATGTTCAACGCGAAAATTAATTTCGAGAAAACAAAATGCTAGATCCCAAAAATTCTACCATTGAAAGGGATGTGACGGTGATGTTTCACAGGTATGAAAAACAAAGCTATTGACAGATTCGTTGTATTTCCTTTCTTGTATTTTAGCAAGCTGACAAAACTTCAATGCAAAACTAATGGAGAATAAAAAAAAACATCAATCTCTCCACTGAAAGCATTAGCAGGGCAAGTGTATGCTCAAGTAATGCAAATGAATGAAAGGAAAAATTCTCTGCAAAAAAACAATGTTGAAAATTAAAGTAAATTTTTAAGCCCTCTGCGTATTATGCTGTGAATTTTTCTTATTAATTTGTTGAAAAAAATATGGAAAAGGAGCGCTATTAGGCATTCTCGTATAGCGGCTGGTCAACATGGAATTGAGTGGGTATGAACGTCAGTTAGCGTGTCTCGGACAGATGGACATGGTGGTCACATAAGCCTTGGCTTGGGCTAGGAAGGTTTGTGAAGAAATTAAGAGCTTCGTAAAGTTCCTACTCGTTTTCCAATTTCAATTTCTAGTTTTGTGTCACAGAGTTAGAACAATTGCCGACATACTAAAGCAGAACGCAGCTTGTAAAATTTTCACTTGCATTTTGTAACGAATACAAACACACATTTGGTTATTGCAAAATTCTGGCAACATTAAGAGGTGCCAAATTGATAAGCAAGTTTGCATTTATATATTTATTTGATTTTTTTGGTTTTGACCTACTGCCTCAAAAAGTCGATTTAGACTTAATTTTAGGTATTTTAGTTTAGAAATTAAAATGTTTTGGCCAAATTTTTCAGCAAACTTGATTATTCTCTTTGGAATCAAATGAATAGACTTAAGCCTTTGTAAGTGATTTAGTGGTCGATGAAAACAGAAATCATTGAAATTGTACAAATTTTAGTTGCAATCTTGGAAGGTATAGTTCACGAAACGGTTCTGTGTGAACCTGGCACAATTTCTAGTAAAACAAAAAATGGCTTGAAGTGTTGTTCCATTAAATAGACTAGGATGCTACTTGAAAAATTGTGAATTTTTGTTAGTTCATTATTTTTTGTATTCCCAAAAAGTTGCACAATTTCAAAGGTACCTGTCTCGATAATTTAGTATCGTATGCCGGAAATGAAAGTAAAATCTCTTTTAAAACTTAGTATTCTATTTTAAATTATATTTAGAACTTTTTTCACCATTTTTGAATTTAGGAAGACATCCGACAAAACATTTTGGGAGTTGAGTCCTTACAATTTAATTTTCTAAATTTACAAACTATGTATTGTCTTAAATTGGAACAGCTGTAGCAAACTTCAATATTAAGTTTTGGACGGATAATGTATAATGTAATTTTTGTTTTCAATTTTCAAATAGAAATTTTTGATGCAATTAAGGTGTTTCCATGAAATTCGAGTTTTCTATAATGTTAAGTGAAGCAAATTTTGGAAATCGCGAAGGGGGGACCAAATGAAACTCGAGAAATCGTGGGTAAATTCCCATAAGCTTTTCAATACAAGTGTTGAAAATCAATTTTTTTGAATTTC